>BLSH010319659.1:1096676-1107480 GCA_018402905.1 Glandirana rugosa | reverse complement strand
AAAAAAAAAAAAAAAAAAATCTGGGATTGAAGTGCCTGTGCTACAGACAAAGAATGATTTCCAGGTAAGATGGCAGATTTGTCTGGAAGGGACTTCTGTTTTAACAATGTAGGAAGGAAACCCCTCAGTCTCTTAAAAGTAGTGCAGGTTTACAAAAGGACAAACCTACATACTCATACAAGATAAATGAAACTCCCCCACCTGCTCTACACCAAAAACTGAGTGATCAAACACAGATAAGTTATTGGTCTTTAGAGAGCAGTGACCGTCAGTTCTCCACTCTGCCCCTCCAGCACTCACTCACTTGATGGGTGGGGTAGAGGTTGGGAGTGGCTGTCTCAGGCCCTCAGTGGCAGGCTGAGCCAGCTGCAGCTCAAGCATTGTCAGGATTCTTGCAGAGCCTGACCTGCCTCCGTGACATCTGGGAACAGCTGGCTTTAGCCTGCTGTCAGTTGAATCTGGATACAGGAGTGCAAAACTAAGTGCGATCCTATGATCCCCAGAATTATGGTCAAAAAAGCTTTGGCCATACTTTGCCTTTAAGACCTGAGCTTCAACAGCCATGTCCTTAAAGCCAGACAAAAGTAGTATGGAATAAAGGGCCCTGAGATCACAGGTATGGCCTATTAGGAAGAGGCCAGGGGTTATCTCGTCAAGTCTGAGTGTCTATATACCAGGTCCTTCTGAGCCAGGTTGGTGCAATCAGAGTCATCTCTTGTGCAATCTTGCTAAGACTAGGTAGAATTTGCATTGGAGGGAAAGCATGGATTAGCATGAACCAAAACCAGATTATCAGGGCACCCAAAGCCAGCGTGAAAGGATCTTTGGTCCTGGTCACAAACTGAGGTTTAATTTTGGGAGGCACAGATGTGTTCATACAAGGTACCGCATTTCTAACATCAGGTTAAATATGTGTGGGCAAATGTCCCATTCCCCTCAAACCAGGCTGTGGCAGCTGAAATTTTTCAACTTCCAGTTGTCCTCTCCTGGGATGCGAGACAGACCTCTGAGCAGTGAAATTCCATCCACGAGATATCTGGCTTGTTTCCCTGCAGGCTGTTATGACTGCTGGTGTTCCCTTGGTGGTTGATATAGGCAGTAGTGGAATTGTCTAACTGCACCCTTATTTGGTGTAAAGGGGGTCCAATGTTGCATTGCCATCTTTATTATTCTGAATGCCAAAAGGTTGAGGGGGAGCCGGTTCTGCAGGTGACCAAATTCCCTATATTGTAAGGGACCGGAACACTCCTCCCCAGCATGAAAGACAGGCATCAGTTTTAACTTTCCAGTGATAGGGAGGGAAGGAAGGATTTCCTCATTGTCAGTTCTAAGCTGACAGATGGGAGCATAGGAAGAGAGAAAAAAAAAAAAAATGATATTAAAACTTACCATAAAATCATTTTCTCTGAGTTCACTGACAGACGCAGCTCTCCATTGACATGTGGGATTATATGCAGATCCTATTAGGAGTTAACTAGGCAAAGAAAGAAAGCAAGCTGGGCCCTCCCAGGGGGCTGTCCTCTGTTTCCCATTTAATCCCCCTACTCTGCTCAGTACATCAGTTCGTAAAAAGCCGTACCGAAAAAAAACGCAGAGGGGTGGGTGCTGTGTATGTCAGTGAACTCAGAGAAAAGGATTTTATACGGTAAGTTTTAATAAAATCCTTTTCTCCTACGTTCACTGACAGACAGACGCAGCTCTCCATTGACATGTGAGGGTATCCCAAAGCTGTGTCATTAAGAGGGGTGGGCAAACAACAACTGTATCCAACAGAACCTTTGTAGAGACGCCAGGGGTGCCTACACTGCCGCCTGTAAAACTTTACAGCCAAAAGCAGCATCCGAAGATGCAGACACATCAACTTTATAAAACTTAGTAAACGTGTGCACCGAGGCCCAAGTAGCCGCCTTGCACACCTGTGACACCGAGGCCTGGTGTCGAAAAGCCCAGGAAGTGCTAACAGCCCTGGTAGAATGAGCCGTGAAAAGGAGGCACTTTGCCCCGAACAGAATACGCATGAGTCACAGTCTGTCTGATCCAACAAGAGACAGTAGCCGACGAGGCCGTCATTCCTTTGCGCGGACCATCCATCAAGACAAAAACGCGTCAGCCCTCCGAAATACACCCACAAAGCCCATACGACATCCAAGGAATGCAACTCAATCTCCTTAGGATTTGAAGGGTGCGGACACAACGAAGGGAGAATATCTTCGTTAATATGGAAAGAAGAAACCACCTTCGTCAAAAAAAGAAGACGACGGGCGCAAGACTGCCTTGTCCCTGTGCAGGACCAAGTAAGGAGACCTGCAGGACAACACTGCCAACTCAGACACACACCTAGCGGATGTAATGGCCACCAAGAAAGCCACTTTCTGCGACAATTGTACGCGAATATCCCTGATCTTCTCATATAGTGGTTTCTGAAGCACTGAAAGCACCAAATTCAAATCCCACGGAGCTATAGGCGACTGCACCTGAGGAGCCACATGGCGCACACCTTGTACAAATGTACGAATCAATGAATGTGACGCCAGAGGGCGTTGAAAAAGAATCACCAAAGCCGATATCTGGCTCCTGAGAGTACTCAAGGCCATTTTTTTTTCCCCAGGCCCTGCTGTAAAAAAGTCAGGACCCTGGATACCACATAAGAGCGAGGGTTCCAACCCCCCCGCTTCACACCAGGCAATATATGCCTTCCAGGTGCAATGATAAATCTTGCGCTAAGTACACTTGCGCGCTTTCGGCATGGTAGGGACCACCGAGACGTCTACACCCCTGTCCCTCAACACCTGGGACTCAATAGCCAGGCCGTCAAAGCCAGCGAGTATAAAGCAGGGTGCAATATGGGTCCCCGAGACATCAGATCAACTTGCAGCGGAAGACGCCAGGGAGCGTTTGCCACCATTCTTACCACGTCGGCGTACCACGGACACCGAGGCCAATCAGGAGCCACCAGAATCGGAATTCTCTCCGCTTCTACCCTGCGCAGTAGACGCGGGAGAAGTTTTAGGGGAGGATAGGCATACAGAAGACGATACCGACCCCAAGGTGTCACAAGCGTGCCTGTGGCCACCACCAACGGGTCTCTTGTCCTGCACAAAAAAGGTCTTTACTTTGCGGTTGAATTGAGACGCCATGAGGTCCACGTCTGGCGTGCCCCACTTGTGGCAAATCTGGATGTAGGGACCATCCCCCCCTTATCCAGCATCTGGCGACTGAGGAAGTCCGCCTGCCAATTTTCTACGCCTGGAATGTAGATGGCGGAGGAGATTGCCGGTACGGAAGTTCTGCCCAACGCACAATGAAAGCTGCTTCCGCAGCCACACTCCTCATTCCACCCTGATGGTTCACATACGCCACCGCTGTGGCATTGTCCGACTGAACCCGAATCGGGAGCCCTTTCAACCTCGCCGTCCAGCGGGATAGGCAGAGTCTGATCGCTCTTAGCTCCAGCACATTGATCGGAAGGCGAGATTCCTGTGTCGACCAACGGCCCGGGGTCGACAGATATCGCAGGACACCCCCCCCCCCGACAGGCTGGCGTCCGTCATGATTATCGACCACGTCAGGGGAAGAAACGATTTTCCCCGCGTCAAGGCTGGGGCCCGATGCCACCAGGCCAAGGAGGCCCTGGTCTGATGATCCAAGTGGACCAACCGGTCTGGAGACAGTGGGGGATCTGTCCCACCAAGACAGAATCGCTCACTTTAGTAGCCGAGTGTGGCTCTGAGCGCAAGGTACTGCCTCGAAGTCCGACACCATGAGCCCCAGCACCCGCATACAGAACTGTAATGACTGCCGGTGAGACAGTAAGGTTCGCACTGCTGATTGCAGGGACCGCAGCTTGGCCGGAGGTAAAGAACACCTTCGCCTGCTCCGTGTCCAGAGTCAGACCCAGATATTCCAGGCGACAAGACAGGGTCAATGTCGACTTCTGCAGATTGATCAGCCAACCGAAGTCCTTTAAACGAGGCCATGGTGATAGCTACGCTCTCCTCCAGGGCTGAAGCAGACTCTGCTCTCAGGAGCAAGTCATCGAGGTAAGCTACCACCGCAATGCCCCTCTGCCTCAGTAGCGCCAGCACTGGGGCCACCAACTTGGTGAAGACCCGAGGCCAGACCGAAGGGCAGTGCCACAAATTGGAGATCTCCCACCGCAAAGTGTAGGAAGCGCTGGTGTCGGAGACAAATGGGAACAGAGATACGCGTCCCTGATGTCCAGGGACTCCAGGAAGTCCCCCTGATGTAGGGCGGCCACGACCGAGCGGACCGATTCCATCCAGAATTTTCACGCTTTCACATAAAAGTTTAGCACCTTCAGGTCCAAAACCGGCCTTACCCCACCCCCCACCTTTTTTGGGGACCACAAATAGGTTTGAGTAGAAACCGTGAAACCTCACTAAGGCACCGGCACGATCACCCCCTGGTCTGATAGTGCCTGAACCGCCCCCCGAAAAGGGCCTCCAGACATTGATGCGGGAGTCTTATGTTCGATGGGAAGAACCTGTCTGGGGGTAGCGTGCTGAACTCTATCCTGTACCCGGAGGACACCACTTCCTGCACCCACCGGTCGGAAATGCGGGCAGTCCACCTATCTAATGAACCCCAGAAGACGTCCCCCCCACCCGATCTTCATGCAGAGGAGGGCTTATCCTCTGCTTTTTCGTTTTTGCGCTGCCAGGGTCTTTTCGGCCCCTGTAGCAGCCTTGCCGGCTCGCGGGCCCTTGCCCGCTGCGCCAGGGGCACGAAAAACCCTCTTCTGACCCGAAGAGACAGGCCCCTGCTTGCGGCGAAATTCTCGCCGTCTGGGCTCCGGAAGAAATGTACTCTTCCCGCCAGTGAAATCCTTAATGATTTCATCCAACTGAGGCCCAAAGAGACGGCCACCCTGAAAAGGGAGGTCCGCAAGACCTTTTTTGGATGCGTAGTCACCCGACCACGAACGCAACCAGAGGACCCGTCTGATAATGACTGCAAAAACAGGCATTTTGAACAACATAGGGAGCAGGTCTAGAGCAGCATCACACAGGTATTTGATACCGTGAAAGACGTGTTCTGCTTTCTGCGACGCCTCATGCGTTCTGCTGCAGTCCAGATGATTCTGCAGCTCTGCCGTACATAGACAGATATTGCGCCGCCATGGCAGACGATCCTGCCAAAATGAAAAGTGCCTTAGACACCGGCTCCATCCTCCTATCGGCAGGATCCTTAAACGATGGCGACCCCTCCAGGGGGAATAGTCGTCGCCTTATTTAGGCGCACCACCGGGGGGGTCCACCGAGGGGCACGCCAACTTCTTTACGAAACTATCCTCAAAAGGATACCGGATAGCGAAACGCTTTGGCATGGCGAAGGAATGCTGCGGAAGCTGCCATTCCTGATAGATCAGACGATCAAAAAATGTATCATAAGGGTAAGCTCTGGGTGACCTAGGAGGCCTGGCAGTCCCGCAGACATAAGTAGACGTCTGCGACTCGCCATCTTGGTCCAGTCGCAAAGACGCACGGATGCCAGATATTATTGCAGCCACCAGCGCCTTTTCGCACGCTGCCTTGGCCTTCCTCATCATCCGAGGGGTCAAGTTCACCCTCAGAAAGTTCCACGGGGGTCCCCGTGACCCCCGAAGCCACTTCTGGTTCGGAATCCTCCCCTGAGGAACAAGTGGGAGGAGGGCGCTTCTTAGGGGCCCCCGGGGCCTTGCTCAGCCCCACCCTGGGAAGAAATTCCCCAAACACCGCCCTCAGCTGTTCTAGGGACACCAGGGACCCCAACACAGGTTGCACTGTCGCTGATTCCTCTTCAGAGGGCCCTGCAGGGTCACCTACCATCACTCCACTCAGACTGGACACACACACAGTGACAACTAGCGGCACCCCCACACTGTAACCACACCACCGCCCCTCAGAATGCCAGGTAGACCCAGGGGGACTGCACCCACCGCCACCCCCAGGAAGCCAGCTATACATGCTGTTTTTTATACAGAAAAAAAAAAAGTCCTGGAGGACCGCCAGAGAGCTTGCGCCATCAGCAGCCAGCCACACTGTCCCAGTAAAGCAAAAGTAAAAACAGCAGCACGTTTTCTCAGCATGCAGGGACTCCAATATGGCCGCCGAGGACATCCACTAGAGGCCAAAGGGCTGCTGAGAACCGAAGCTCTGGCAAAATGGCCGCCACAGCACTGGAGGGAAAATTCCATGAAAAATGGCCGCGGCTACAGCAAAATCGCCGGGTCCCCCCAACACCCCAGGAGGAGCAGAGGGGGGCTCACTCACCACTCCTGACGGGCGCAGCGTGTAGCCACCTGGTCGCAGACTTTTCTCCCCAGCTGGGGAGGGATGCTGCTGGCCACAAGCCCCTGGACAGGATCAAATCCGGACACTGGGCACAAGTGGGGATCACCTGCTGGCCGCCCGCACGGAACGGGCACGATGCAACGGGACCCACTATAGCCTGGGACTAGCTCGCATCGGTTGCCCGTGCTGGGGAGAGTACAGGATTTTCCAGGAACCCTCTATGCCCCAGCCGGCTTCTTGATAGTAGTCATCAGCTTGATGAAAAATAAAAAAAACGGTAGCAAAAATCTAAACCACAGGTCCCATAAGGGAGCCAGGTCAACTCCTTGCACTAGGCATGTTAAAACTGATGTACTGAGCGGAGTAGGGGGATTATATGGGAAAGATGACAGCCCCCTGGGAGGGGCCAGCTTGCTTTCTTTCTTTGCCTAGTTAACTTCTAATAGGATCTGCATATAACCCCACATGTCAATGGAGAGCTGCGTCTGTCAGTGAACGTAGGAGAAAAAAAGTTGATGTCATTAGGCAGAGGTGTTTTTAGGATTGTCTGGGGCTTTTAAAACAAGCACTGTTTGTCTCTTATCTTATGCAGTGTCATAAGCACCGAATGGATGCTCATCAGGAAAGGGGAGTCTCGGGCTCTCAACGCTCAGCAGAAGTGCATCTGCTGAGTAAATGAGGCGCAGCCCCAATGAGAGAAAAAAAAAAAAAAACCCTATTCCTTCAGGTTACCCTCGCACACGGAAGCACTAGGGTGCTTAGTAAAAGTGCATGCTAAAAACAGGCAAGTCAAGTGCTGGTGTTCACTCCTTTCGACCCCAGTCACACCTGAAACAAACTTACATAAAGAAATGGACTTTGAAGGCATGTGGTAAAAAATTACAAAAGATAATTTTATTGTTACACAAAACAGGCTTGAAGGCCTACAGTTATCAACATTCACTCGAACAGATAAAAACAACAAATAGCTCAAGGATGAGTCTATTCAGATGAACATTTGATTTAACATGTATAAAAACAATGCCCCATGGTAGCCTGAAGTCTGCAGACTCAGGCTAATCAGGGATGGTATGCAGGTAGGGTATCCCTATGACAATGTAAATAGTCCAATGACTACATCATAGTCACATATAGATATAGTATATAAAAAAGAAAAATAAATAAATAAAAAAGAAGAAGAGGGATGAGAACTAAACAAGCTGGAGGCCTTAGTAGGATGAAACACTTGATGAGATAGCTCTTGGTAGGGTAAAACAATTGATGAAATGGCTCAACTAGTTTCACGCTGTGATACAGCGCTTCTTCTGGAGAATATGGGACACTAGCAAGAAAACACATTTCCAAGTGTGTTGCTACTTGCTAGTGTTATTCTATATGCTCCAGAAGAAGCGTTATTTCACAGCGCAAAACTAGTTGAGCCATTTCATCGGTTGTCATAGGGATACCCTACCTGCTGGTGGCATTTTGCACACCATCCCCGATTAGCCAGAGTCTGGGGACTTCTGGCTACCATCGGGCATTGTTTTTATACATGTTAAATCAAATGTTTATCTGAATAGACTCATCCTCCTTGGTTCTTATCCCTCTCTTTTCTGTACATTATGTATATGTGAATATGATGTAGTTTGGAGTTGCCAGCACTCTGGTTGCAGCATAGTCATTACTTAACCTTTTGATGAATCTTTTCAGCATTTCAGTTCGGTAATACTTTTCACTCTTCAGTGTGTACCTTGGCTCACCCATGGCCATCAACTGCTTAAATCCAAGGTTAGACACCATTGTAAATTGTAAATGACGCTGTCCAGCAGTTACTATCTTTTATACAATGTTAGCCACTTAGCTTTTTTCTTAAGCATATCTTGTATTGTTGTCTGGATAGTGGCATTTCACTTTGTGATGGTTTTCTCTGAGCTGCATTATATTAAAAATAGTACATGATGAACTTAGATGGGCCCAAATATTGGTCCTATTTTTGGTTTTTGCAGTTGCTGATCCCAGGCTCAAATTGTTTGTGCATGTGTTGCACACTGCTGCTTTTCTTGGGTATGGTAGAGATGAAAAATATTCCCAGACCACACTTACTATCTCTCTGCATCCATCTGCATTGAAATTTGAAAGTATTACAGAGAATGCAAGGGTGGCTGGCTGGCATTTCCTCTAGTCCAGTTCCACTGTCCAAGGCGAGGGAGGCGGCAGCTTTGGCCCTATCCGGGTAGTCGAAGCTAGAACTCAGCACATTTGCAGGCACAGTGAGTGGAGGCGTGAGGCACAACATACGTAATGTGAGAAGGGTGAGAAGATCAGTAATACCAGCAAGTTTCTGACCAATACCAATTCTTTGAATATTCTCAATATCGGCTATATTAATTGGCCACTGCGATAATAGGTCGACCCCCAATACCCATTTCAATTTTGTTGGGGGGGGGGGGGTCTCAAATGGAACTGGACCAGTTCAAGTTGTGTATACCATGTGTAGTTTTTCTCTAACAATTCCTACAGCCCCGTATATTCTGCTTCTTAAGGAAAACATCTAAAAGGCTTTTTTTGTTTTTAAAGTTGTCAACACTCAGCTAGTACCCACTTCCTGGAGTAACACATTTTTACTACTCTAACAGTCAAGAACCTTTACCACAATCTAGGGCTAAACCTCCTTTCTAACCTCAAGCTGCAGCCATGAGTCCACTTCAGGAACCCTAGATTAAAATGTTTTATCAGTTATTGAAGTCCTATTTCATATATTTTGTACATTGTAAATATATACTCTCAAGCATCTCTCTAGAGTGAATAACCATGCAATAATTCCTCATATCTGAGGTCCTCCGACCCCCTATTTTGTTGCCCTTCGCTGAACTCAAGTTCAAGGTCTTTCCTGAGGATTGATGACCAAAACTGAACTGCATTTTCAGGATAACACCAAAACTGTTGAGGCTAGATTTACTAATTTTTCTCTTGAATGTATACCCTTTTAATGCATGCAGTAGTTTGCTAACTTTTTCAGCTGCAGTTGACATTACATAGTATTGACAACTTTGATCTCCAAGCACCCTTTCCTTCACTGATCACAGAAGAACCCCCTCCTAATGTGATTTTTGCATGTGTATTTTTGGCACCCAGTTGCATACATTTCTCAATATTGAACCTCATCTGCCAAGTAGCTGCCCAACCCCCTATTTTAATAAAGGTCTTCCTGTGATAAAGTTATTTCCCTACATAAATTTGTATCAGAAAACAAACTGAGCTCTTGATTTCAACCGCTTTCATTAGTAAACTGAACAGCATTGGCCCCAAGACAGAACCCTGAAGCGCACTACTTTAGACCATTCAGAGAACTAGTCATTTATCACAACTCTCTGGGCCCAATCATGTAGTTTTCTGCCTACATAGTGGATATAAAAAGTCTACACACCCCTGCTAAAACATTAGATTTCTGTGATGTAAAGAAATGAGACAAAGATAAATCGTTTCAGAACTTTTTCCACCTTTAACCATTTCAACACCGGACGTTTATACCCCCCTTCCTGCCCAGACCAATTTTCAGCTTTCAGCGCGCTCACATTTTGAATGACAATTACTCTCTCATGCTACACTGCACCCAAACAAAATTTTTATCATTTTTTTCACACAAATAGAGCTTTCTTTTGGTGGTATTTAAGAACCTCTGGGTTTTTTATTTTTTTGCGACATAATTGAAAAAAGTGCGAAAATTTTGAAAAAAAAAAATACACTTTTTTAGTTTCTGTTATAATTTTGCAAGTAAAAGTAATTTTTGTCCATAAATTTGGGCCAAAACCTATACCGCTGCCAATCTTTGGTAAAAATAACCCAAATAAGTGTATATTATTAGTTCTGTGTGAAAGTTATAGAGTCTACAAACTATGGTACAAATCATTGAAAATTGATCACACCTGATGCACTGATGGCCTATCATTTCTTGAGGCCCTGAAATGTCGGGAAAGTACAAATACCCCCCAAATGACCCCATTTTGAAAAGTAGACAATCCAAGGTATGTAGCAAGAGGCATGGCGAGTTTTTTGAAGTTGTACTTTTTTCCCACAATTCTTGGGAAAATTAAGAATTTATTTATTTATTTTTTTTGCACAAAAAATTGTCAAAACAACAAGTTATTTCTCACACACAGCATATGCAAACTTCCAATTACACCCCAAAATACATTCTGCTACTGTCCTCGAGTATGGCAATGCCAACGTATACGACACACACTCTTTATTGAACAACAAAACTGTTAAAAAACACGTTTTTTTTATTTATTTATTTAAGAATTAAAAGGGTTCTTAACACCCTTTTTTCATGTTGAAGTTTTTTGAGCGGTACGGAGAACGATGTATGGAACCTAACAGATGAAAAGTTTTACCCCAGTAAACCCCCCATAAACATGAAAGGGCTGTAAAGTCCCGGAGTTCTTTACTATCCGGTAGTCACGTAGTCCACACTAGTTAAAAGTTACTAAACATGGTATCAAACATCTGAGATATTGAAAGTGTGTCTTGAT
>BLSH010319659.1:1047127-1058724 GCA_018402905.1 Glandirana rugosa | reverse complement strand
CTTCTTTTTCCTTTCCCAATCCAGACAACACTCTGAACACTTGATATCCTCTATGAACACCACTGATCATCCTTTTGATCAACTTAATATTGTCAATTTATCCAATTCAGTCCTTTCCGACGCCGAATTGAAACTGCTTTCTTTAGGCCTTAGTTTCTGTCCTGAAGCTGACCTTGATAAGTTTGAACTAATTAAAGATCTGCACCTTTTTGCTAGAAAGGTTCTATTACAGAGCTATTATGTAAATAGACCCTCATCGGGGCCATCTGTCAAAGAGGCTCCTGATGAGGATATTGATGTACTTCTTTCATTGTTGGAAGAGCAAGACTCGGATCTTGCTGATCTCATTGATCTAGAAGTATTGCTAGACGAACATGTTACAAAAAACAAGTCGCCTGCAACACATAACAAACCAGTCAATCTTAAGAAAAAATCAGACAAGTTTCCCCAACTATCTACCAATATTAACCTGGCAGCCTTTGTGGCAGCAACAACTAGAGACATAAAAAGGCTAAAGATAAATAAGACGGAGATGATGGAACGGCCATAGAGACAATAAAGAATAGAAAGGACATCACAATTAAACCATCTGATAAAGGTGGCAATATTGTTATTATGTCAAATGACCAGTATCGCTCTATGTGTATGAGAATTCTACAGAATGACAATTGGTATAGACCTATCTCTAAACGTCTGATTGAGCGTTACCATGTGGAATTTTATGAGCTGGTTGATACAGCATTTGCCCAATCGGTAATTGATAAAGATACTTGGGAGTTTGTTCGTACTCCATTTCCAAAAATCCCTACCTTCTACAGCTTACCTAAAATTCACAAAGATAAAGTAGACCCCCCTGGCCGTCCCATCATCTCCGGAAATGAATCTATTACTGAAAATTTGAGTAAGTTCATTGATCTACATCTTAGACAATATGTTACTAGCCTGCCCTCCTATGTCAGGGATACCGTCCATCTCCTTCAACAGATGGAGGATATGACGCTGGCACCTGATGCCATCTTAGTAGCAGTGGATGTGGAGGCGCTATACTGCTCCATCCACCATCATCTGGGGGTTGCTGCGGTCCAACACATCCTTTCCCAGTCACACAAGGACGATATAAAACTGCACAACTTTATACTAGAGGCTCTTGAATTTATCTTGACACACAACACCTTCTCTTTTGATGGCTCCCACTTCCTCCAGATACAGGGCGTAGCAATGGGCACTTGCTGTGCCCCTTCCTACGCCAATCTGTATCTGGGGGAGTGGGAGAGAACTGTGTTCTCAGATGAAACGTTGACATCACTAACAAGCTACATATCTGCTTGGTATCGTTATATCGACGACATTCTGATTCTCTGGGAAGGCCCTCTGGAAGCCCTACAGACATTCATGGGGGCGATTAACAAAAACTCTTATAATCTTCAATTCACGATGTCCTTCGATCTAACTAGAATAACATTTTTGGATTTAACTATCCATAAGAATGAAAATGGAAGTTTATCCAGCAGCCTATTCAGAAAGCCAACTGCTGGCAACACAATTCTCCACGCTTCAAGTGCTCATCCTGAAGCGTTGGTCAAATCTATCCCATACAGCCAGTATTTAAGACTGCGTAGGAACTGCTCCGAGAGAGAATTCTTTCTGAGGGAAGCAGATGCCCTTAAAACGAGACTTCTGGCAAGAGGGTATTCACACAAATGTCTAAAAAGAGCCTTTAAAAGAGCTTACAAACAGGACCGACATTCCCTACTATTCCCACCTCCACAACAGGTTAAACCACCAATTACACGCCTCATTACACGGTATAATTCCCGACATCAGACAATACGTCAAATACTAAATAGACACTGGCATTTACTGCAAGTGGATCCAGTGCTACGCCAATGCATACCAGAAACCCCAGCAATAACATATCGGAGGGCTAGATCAATCAAAGATCATGTAGTAGCGAGTGAATTCACAGACGCATTCCGTGGGGATCCTTGCAAACGTAAGGGAACATTTACATGTGGGGGCTGTGCATATTGTCGATACATGAATACTTCCTCTAATATCATACTACCAAATGGCTCCGTTTTTAAACCGAAACGTTTCTCTAACTGTAAAACTGCTGGAGTGGTTTACCTCCTGACATGTGAATGCGGCAGCTTCTATGTTGGAGAAACCAAACTTGAGTTTTGGCGACGTGCTTATCGCCATATTTCCACCATGAAAGCTGCCCATCCGGACTTCCCACTTGGAAGACACGTAAGGACAACACACCAGGGTCAATGCCCTAGATTCAATTTCTTAATCCTGGACCGTGTACACCCCAACACCAGAGGGGGCGACTGGAACAAATTATTACTCCAGAATGAAACACGCTGGATTGAGAGGTTGCAGGCTATGGTATCCCCTGGATTAAATACACAGCTCAGTTTTAGACCCTTCCTGGAGGGTTTCAATTCAGGAGGCTGTGAAAAGGAATAAATATTAAGTCCATGGATGTCTCCTGGTCAGTGATGCCGGGGTCACCTTAGTTCAATGAAGTATACCTCATTCATAGATCTCATGGCCAATCAAAAGACCTCTCACAGCCTTCGGGGGAAGGTTGGGGTGGGTGGAGGGTTCTCCCCCATTATTCCTGGGAATGTCTAGTTCTTTGTTTTCGTTCTTGACTCTGGCCACTATTGGCCCATGTCTGTCCATGGTTCTCTGGTTCGGAACTCGCCAATGTATATTGAAACTCTTTACAAATTTAAAATTTATACTAATACCCTTGGTCAACCCTAGGGTGACTAATCGGTATTGGATAATTACCTGAATAATCTATGTAGATGCTAATATACTGTTAAAGTATTATGACATAAGTTTTGTCTATATGCTCTGTCTGATATTCGGTACGTGCTGCACTCTCCTCCCACAGCGTTGCCACGATACCATGCTGACGGGCCGGTGGTCGCTCAGTGTTCCCACCCGACGCACAAAGGCCCACTCTCGGATTGGGGGGATCCCTCCCTATCTGGGGTGGGCGGCATTCGCTTGGTCGGGATGAACGGGCAATTTCGCCCTGACCTCTCTGACCACTTTGATGCGTCGGTGGGGGGGATGTGCGGGACCGGCCTCCCCCCCTCTTCCCCCCCCTTTCTCCTTTCCCCCCCCCCTGGCCCCCTCCCATCAATTGCACGTGCGGTGGGTATGGGTGGTGGTCATCTCGGTGGGTGGGTCGGCCGCGCACACCTCCCTCGGGGACTCCTTGGGATCTGGGGGCGCCTAGCTCCGGGAATACTCTGGATGCCATCGGAGAGATGGGACCATCTCTCAGACTCCTCCCTAATTGCAATCTCCTTCATGCTCCTTTCCCATGGTGAGGTTATATATGGATTATGGCCACAAGATGGCGCGATCTCACATATACATGTATTCTGGAAACCTTCGGCTCTCTGGCGCCAATTTTGACGCCACTTCCGGCTCGGAAGTATGACGCCGCCGTGGGCGACGCTATATGACGTCATATCCGATTTTTTCCCGCGCTGAGACACGCGGCGGGATATATAAAAGGGAGATAGGACGCCATGTCTCTCCCAGGCCACAGAGACCACACAGAATTCTCCTGACTCTCAAAGTATCCTCATTTGGGACTGAGATCTTGAGCATAGGGTAAGTTACTCTTCATGCTTTGGATGGGCAGGGGGCTTGAAATTGGGCTGAGCCCCTTTATAGCTTACCTATTTTATTCTTTTTTACCATAGAACTGTTGTTTGGACAGACTCTGCCCCTCATTCTAGGGAGCCCAATGAGAGTGTCCTATAAGTGGATCCGGTGGGCATCCATTTCTCCTGGGGTGCGGCTCTTCCTGGGATTCCCTTAGGGAGTTCAGTGGGGCACTGGCTGCCTCAGTGCCCGCCTACTGAGCCACCTCTCGGTTGGATCCTCTGTCCGTGAGTTTGATGGCTCCTGGGTGGCCGTGGTGTGATGGGAGTGTAGCACGTTATATGAAGGTAATGAATCCATATGAGATTTCTAGATTGAAATATGTATGTTTTTTCAAAAATGTGAAAAGATAACCTAAACATATGTGTGTATATATTCCGCAGTGGGAGTCTTGTCTTGTATGAATGCCCCTGAAGAAAGGATTGGAATATCCTGAAACATGTCGGGCTTATTGAGCTACTTGGCAAGAATCATGCAAAACATAAGACAGTAAAATGCTGCTGTTGAATTCATATAAATTCACTCCTGCTTTGATTATAAGTATTATGTATTTATGATCTTTTATGATTTTGTTTTTTGTCTTTTCTGACCTGTCTGGTTTTTCTACGCTGAAATATTGTAATAAACGAAATTTATTTTTATACAAATTTGAATCCATTATCTGTGCCCTGAAAATCCCAATCCATTTGAGGGAAACTTCTTCTGTTAAATATTTATATCCTGGGATGCGTGGCACATAGGGCACCTTATGCCCAAGTGATCAATACTAGTCACACGGCAGAAGATGAGGCAACTGCTGGACCAACCGCAGACAGCATGTGAACGTGGGGGGGGGGGGGTTGGTCCAGCTTGGCACAATGTAAGAATTTATACCTCATTCATACCAGAGGGGCCACAGGGGGACCTGACAATCAGTGTAGTAGTTGGCACTAACACAGTGAATGAAGCAATATTCTGGGTTCCGTGTGAGCTGCTCCCCCTCTGCACACTGACCACATTAAGGTCACTTGCGTTGAACGCCTTGTGCTGTTTTTTTATGAATACAAAGTATTGTCTGATTCAAGAAGGGGGAGATTGTAATATACCCACCCCTCCTCTCTACCTTGTCCAATCAGAGTATGCCCTGATGTCTTGAATTCATTGCAAAAATACAAAGAGTTCTATGAATGGGGTTAGTGCTGAGCGAGTGACACCCCCTGCCGTCCTGTGGTATGTGTGCAGAGGGGAAGCTACTCAAACAGGACCAGAAGATTGCTGCTATCACTGTGATGGAAGAATAAATATATACAGTGCCTTGAAAAAGTATTCATACCCCTTGAAATTTTCCACATTTTGTCATGTTACAACCAAAAACGTAAATGTATTTTTTTGGGATTTTATGTGATAGACCAACACAAAGTGGCAATGGTTTCCAAAATTTTTGACAAATAAATATGCAAAAAGTTTGGCGTGCATTTGTATTAAGCACCCTTAGTCAATACTTTGTAGAACCACCTTTCCCTGCCATTACAGCTGCAAGCCTGTCTCCAGAGACATAACTAGAGCCTTCAGGGTCCCGGTGCAAGAAATTATGAAGGGCCCCCTGACCCCTGGCCAGGGCCCTTCCCTCTTCTTGCCGATCCTGGGGCCCTTTACTCCCATCCCAGGTCCCTTTATTACGGTCCCACAGTGGCACCCTTTCATAAGTTCTGCAGTGGCCCCCTTTACTGCCCTCTTCGACCCTCCCCATGGTGGTGAAATGCCAGGGCCCGGTGGCAATTGCAACCTTTGCAATCCTGATAGTTCCCTCACTGGTGTCAGTAGTTTTTAATTTTTATTTTTATTTAATTTTATTTTTTTACCATTTAATTTTATTTCTTTCACAATTTTGTTTTTATTTTTTTTTACAATTTTTTTAGGAGCTCTGTTGGGGGCTTTGATGAGATATCAGGGCTCTAAACAGACCTCAGCCCTCAATCTCCATGAGTTGAGTACCGAGTCTCCCATTTATTCAGAAATGGAAGTATAGTAAAAACAGTTTAATATGCTTCAATTATGAATGAACCAATTGGTACCAATCACTGACTCTGTCCATTCAGAAAAGGAAGGAACCAGTAAATGACAAATTTACGGACCCGTTCCCATCGCTACATCATGACATATCTTATACAGCAGCTGGGAGGAGAGAGGAGGGGGGGAAGACAGAAGCTTTGTGGGGGGACCAGGGAAGCACACAGGGACCCCGGGAACAGCAGAAGACAAGTAAACTGGATAGGAGGGGCGGCAGGGGCAGCATATAGAGGAACCAATCTCCTCCATTAGGAGGAAAATGGAGGAGATTGGTTCCTCTAAATGCCGCCCCGTCATTCCTCCTATCCAGGTGTACAAGGGAGGGACATGGTCCCCTGGAGCATGGGGCCCGGTTGCAACCAAAACCCCTGCAACCCCTATCGTTACGCCCCTGCCTGTCTCTATCAACATTGCACATCGAGAGGGTGACATTTTTGCCCATTCTTCTATGCAAAACAGCTCAAGCTCTGTCAGATTGGCTGGAGAGCGTCTGTGAACAGCAATTTTCTAGTCTTGCCACAGATTCTCAATTAGTTCTCTTCGAAGATTGCCCTGTATTTGGCTCCATCCATCTTCCCATCAACTCTGACCAGCTTTCCTGTCCCTGCTGAAGAAAAGCATTCCCCTAACATGATGCTGCCACCACCGCGTTTCATGGTGGGGATGATGTGTTCAGGGTGATGTGCAGTGTTAGTTTTCCATCACACATAGCATTTTGCTTTTAGACTAAAAAGTTAAATTTTAGTCTCATCTGGCCAGAGCACCTTCTTCCACATGTTTGCTGTGTCTCCCACATGGCTTCTTACAAACAGGACTTCTTATGGCTTTATTTCAACAATGACTTTCTTCTTGCTACTCCTCCATAAAGGCCAGATTTATGAAGTGCACGACTAATAGTTGTCCTGTGGACAGATTCTCCCACCTGAGCTGTGGATCTCTGCAGCTCCTCCAGAGTTACCATGGGCCTCTTGGCTGCTTCTCTGATTAATGTTCTCCTTGTTCGGCCTGTCAGTTTAGGTGGACGGCCATGTCTTGGTAGGTTTGCAATTGTGTCATACTCTTTCCGTTTTCAGATGATGGATTGAACACTGCTTAGTGAGATGTTCAAAGCATGGGATATTTTTTTTATAACCTAACCCTGCTTTAAACTTCTCCACAACTTTATCTCTGACCTGTCTGGTGTCTTCCTTGGCCTTCATGGTGCTGCTTGTTCACTAAGGTCCTCAAACTAACCTCTGAGGGCTTCACAGAACAGCTGTATTTATACTGATATTAAATTACACACAGGTGGACTTTATTTACTAATTACCGTAGGTGACTTCTGAAGGAAATTGGTTCCATCAGATTTTAGTTAGGGGTATCAGAGAAAAGGGAGCAGAATACAAATGCACACCACACTTTTCACATATTTATTTGTAAAAAATGTTGAAAACCATTTATAATTTTCCTTGCACTTCACAATTATGTGCCACTTTGTGTTGATCTATCACATCAAATCCCAAAAAAATACATTTACGTTTTTGGTTGTAACATTACAAAATGTGGAAAATTTTAAGGGGTATGAATAATTTTTTTGAGGAACTTTATATGCATGCATGCATGTACTGTGAGCCCAGGCTAGTGTGAAAATGCTCCCCCAGGAAGTGTGCCCATGACGTCCTGTGCTTGCAGGAAGTTGATTGAATGATGCTAGGTGTTGTTGCTGTGAAAAGATGCTGTGTAGGATCACGGAGCAATGAGTAAATATCAGTTTTGCAGCAAATGCTGCATTTTTTTTTTCCATAAGTGCATGCCATACTTTGGAAAATGATGGAATTGAGCTTTAATACTGTAGATTATAAAGTTGAGGTGATGTCAGAACACCTGATCTGCATATTTATTTCAGGATCAGCATAATAGCAACATAATAGCAATCTTACTTTTGAAAGAGAGCTGTCAGCAAACAGCAGCCTATGAGACGTTCTCAGTTCTGGTTTGCATTTACTGAGGCAGTTTCAAGCTGGGGGGAATGTGGTCTTCAACCTCAGTGTAAGTCCTGATCTGCTGTGTACTATTTGCTCTTGGGGTAATGGGCTGCTTGCTCATTCAGTACATTGCAGTGTTTTCCCTCTCCAAACTGCACCCCCTAGTGGTGGCTAGTAGCAGCATGTTCAAGCCACAGCTGGATGAAAACACAGCTCTGGGAGACTGCAAGCCCACTTGCTTGAAGTGACACTCATCTTCAAAGTAAATTGCATTTTTAAAGGCTGCTAGGACAAAAATCGAAATGCTTAGAATTCTGTTCACATGTGAAGGCAATAATAAGATGTGCTGCTTCAAGGCAGTCAATTCTATGTGAATGGGCTGGCAGCGCACATTAACATACTAGATATCAGACATGCACTTTTGGTTAATACATCACAATGTACACCATGTGCACTGTGGTGCTCTGCAGTGCAGGGGCGTTCCTCTGTATTATGAATGGCTCTGCAGTGCATCAGGAAATTCTCCATGCCATGCACTGCAGTATCGGAAGAGGGGTAAAACACACATGTTTACCACATATTAATGGAACACCAATGTGAAGGGGGCCTTGGTCAAAGTGAAAGCAAGAATATTCTTTAATCCTGAAATGCAGCCTAAGCCCTAGTTCACATTGGTGTGTTTTGGCATGCGATTTGACAACAATGCTGACAATGGCACCGCCCTAATCGGTGCGCCGCTGCATTTGCGGCGCTGCACCGATTTCCAAAAGTAGTTTCTGTACTACTTTTGACGATTTCTGGTGCGATTTCCTTTGACATCTGTGCAGCAAACTGCACAGATGTCTCTGAAATCGCACCTGAAGTCGGGACTAACATACAGGAATGAAATGGTGTGAGTTCAGCTGAACTTGCACAATTTCATTCCCGCATCAATGTGAACCTAGGCTAAGGCTGGGTTCACTCTTGTCCAACAAACGGACGGACATTGTGAGCACAAGTCGCATGACGTCACAAAATCAATGTTTCCCTATGAGAGCCGTCTTAACTGGTGCGACACAAGTCGGTCCGACTTTGAAAACGGTTCCTGTACTACTTTGGTCCGACTTTGGACCCTCTTCAGCCCATTGAATACCATTGAAGTAGGATCAAAGTTGGATCCTTGTTCTAACCATCCGACTTGTGACATCCGACTTGGTGATTACAGCAGCAGTAAAAGGAATTTATCTCACACTAGGATTGTTTTGATTGGTCAAAGGACAAGTCACTATCTCAAAGTCGGAGCAAAATCTTATCTTGTTCATTTAAGTCGGATGGAAGTAGGACCAAAGTAGGACAGAAGTAGGACCGATGTTGCAGGTCAAAGTAGGAACAAAAGTCTGACCGTTTTGTGTCGGATAGTGTGAACCCAGCCTTAGGGCACATATCAAGATACTGCTTTAGGATGGGATAAGATAAGATTTTGCTCCGACTTTGAGATAGTGACTTTTCCTTTCACAAAACAATTCCAGTGTGAGATAAATTCCTTTTACTGCTGCTGTAATCACCAAGTCGGATATCACAAATCGGATGGTTAGAATAAGGATCCGACTTTGATCCTACTTCAATGATATTCAATGGGCTGAAGTAGGACCAAAGTCGGACCAAAGTAGTACAGGAACCTTTTTCAAAGTCAGACTGACTTGTGTCGGACCAGTTAAGACGGCTCTCATAGGGAAACATTGATTTGGTGACGTCATGCGACTTGTGCTCACAATGTTGGTCCCTTAGGCTGGGTTCACACTATTGCGAATTGGATGTGGCTTTCCCCGCAAATTCGCATGTCAAGAGACTGTGACCGTCTCTCAATGGAGCCGGTTCACACAGCTCCAAGACGGCTGCGGAGCGAATTACACAGGAGTCCTGTGCGTCTTCTGGTCAGTTTCAGGTCGAATTCAGCCAAAAATTCGGACCGAAATCGGACCTGAAAAGGTGAACGGGGACGCAGCAACCCCTGCTGTGAGCCACTCCACACAGCAGTGTGAACCCAGCCTCAGTGTGCAGCAGCCCCCCCTAATACTTACCTGAGCCCATCTTCATCCTAAGGCCTCATTTACACTGCTGCTGGTAAACGGAAGTGTAAAGGCATTTGGGCATTTTTTCAGCTGCCCCTGAACCTTCCTCTATGTTATCTTATCAGTACATTTACACAGGGTCGTTTAAGGTAGTTTCCAGGCAGTTGAGTTTAAAGGCTTTTTTTGGAATGCAAACAAATGG
The DNA here is from genome assembly GCA_018402905.1 of Glandirana rugosa. NCBI lineage: Eukaryota > Metazoa > Chordata > Amphibia > Anura > Ranidae > Glandirana > Glandirana rugosa. The sequence goes on along the minus strand of BLSH010319659.1, from coordinate 1,048,762 downwards.
GTTCAGACGCCAGTTCAGAGGCATTTTAAACGCCAAACAGCTTGTAAATGCCGCTAAACGCGCCTAAACGCGGTAACTGGCATCTAGGACCGTTTCGTTTACAGGCATTTCCATATGAAAAAAAAAAATTCTTTAAAAACGCTCCTAGACGCAAATGCTGCTAAACGCTGCATGCAAAACGTGTCAAAACGGCCGTTTTAGATGTCGGCTTCTAGCTGTCAAAATAAATCGTTCAGGGGAGGTTAACATAGCTTCCCATGTAAATAGAGCCTTAGGCGATCGGAAGTGGAAGGTCTCCTTCCCCCTCCCTCCCGAAGTCTTCTGGGACACAGGACAACTCCTGTTGTCCTGTGTCCGCTTTAAGTGGTTAAGAACAAACCTACAGAACCTGTCTTGTTTGTAACCCATAAACTGCCTGTAGTAGGTTTTTTTTTTTAACCTTGTTGCATGTATGGTAAAAAAAAACTTCTGTATGCAGCTCTCTAGCTGCTTGTACTGCAAAGTAATGATCACAAGAAAGACTCTAAAGTCAGATTGTATTCGGTTTTTAACAGCTTAGAAACACTTGGTGTTAGTTTACATTAAATGGTTGGTAGGCTTTCAAAATCAGTTTTTTTTAGAAAAGATTTCTGTGCCTCTGTTGGGAACTTTGAAAATCAATTTCTCCAAAATGCCTATAGATACAGATATTCAAAAGGGGTTGTTTGCCTTTATTTCTTGTTCACAGTGTGTAAATACTTAACGTGCATAGTCTGGGCACCGGTTCACTTTAAATAAAGCCAAAGCCTACTAACTGTACAGCATTGTACGCATGTGCTTCAGTTCTTATGGCCACAAAATATATTTAAAGTGTAACTAAAGGCAAAACTTTTTTTAAGTTTTGGATAGAGTGGAGGTGTCCTGTTTACCATTATCATTGAACGTGAAGGTAAAAGAAAATCCCAAATTTTGGGTTGTCCCCAGAAAAATAATAGATGAGAAAACTTCCAGTGGAGACACTAGTTCTGGTGACCTGGGGGTCCCCGAGGAATTCCCTTAATTTGCAGGGATTTTCTCTTACTTCCTGTTTGGATGGGACAGGAAGTGAAGGGAAATCTCCGCAGTGGGACACAGATGGCGAAAAAAAATCTCACAGAGGTTATAACCGTCCTTTTCTTTGTACAAAATGAAAAAAAAAAGTTTTGCCTATAGTTATACTTTAAGTTACTATGCCACAAGCAAGAATCTTACATACTGTGTACTTTACTTACATACCACTTTATTTGAGCCTATTCTACAGAATAATTTCATTAAAGTAGTTGCTTAAAATAGCTGGGGGCGTATCATTGAATTTCATATTGATATCCGTTTTGAAAAAAAAAAGTAAAACATGTTTCTTTTCCTGCCAATATTGGAGACACTCTAAAAAAAAGCGGTAGACACAGGGTGACGCCTCTAAAGGGAAGTGAAGGACAGGGTAGGTTTGTCCTTCATTCTCTTTTAGGGACGTTTAATTCCCTTAAGGAGCCCCTGGGGGTCCAGTGGTCTTGATCACAGAGGTGACCTTCAAAAGAGTAGATAATAAAAAGACCCCTGTTGGGTTTTAAACCCTAAAAGAAAATGGAAGTGCAAGTTACTATTACCATTTGTCCTGTG
>BLSH010319659.1:1033208-1044315 GCA_018402905.1 Glandirana rugosa | reverse complement strand
TTTTGTTTTTTTAGAAGCATGTGAATAGAGCCAGAGGCTCTAATAGGCTTCAAAAAAGGATGGGCTCGGGGAACAGTGAGCACACTCAGTTGTGTGACAATAGCGAATTAATAGTCTTCCTGATTCTCCTCTCAGCCAATCAAGAAGTGGGTCCTGAGACCCGTCATCCGATTGGCTGAGAGGAGAAGCGATCCTATTGGCCGCCAAGGAGGAGGAGGGAGGAGACGCAGGGGAAGCCGCCGTGGAGCACCAGGAGGAGACGCCGCCCGTGACCTAGATGGGGTAAGTGCGGGGCTGGTAACTGACCGGACCCGACTGACCAACGGGGTGGGGGTGGCATTGGGTTGATTGTTTATGCTCCCCAAAAAAATATACCACCAGTCGCCACTGCTATTGAAAATGTGTTTTTGTCTTTGTCCCTGTTGTCCTGAATGTTTTCCCAATAGGGACACAGGTAGCAATTAACACCTGTGAGGTTCTTTAGTCCCTCTCCACTCAATTGAAAACAAAATAAGTTGTGGCTAAGGTTGGGTTTTAATTTTTAGGCCTCTTGCACACTGTTGCTTTTGTAAAAATTTTACTCCTGGCAGCTTAAGCCACGCTTTTGCAAATGCGCTAAAGTGCGTGAAGCGCTTTGGTGTTTATTTAATTCATTGGCCAGAATATTATTCAATCACTCAGAGATTTTCCAGCTTGTTGGCAAATCTTTGCCCAATTGAAAATGAGGACGGTAGGCATACTAAGCGCATACCCTGCTTTCACATGCTAAGCACATCTAAGGAAACTTCACACTTTTGTTTTTGGGAAATTTATGCCCATCTATAGGCAACCTAAGTAAGCACATTACTTTACACCTAATAGCAGTAATACATTATATGATTTTCAGACTTACCGTGAATAAGTTGAGCTGAATGTAGCTGATATGGAAAACGACATTATAGTTAAATGCTAATCTATCAGACTGTTTAACTGTGTTGCATCCCAGTGCTACTCCTAAATATGCCCTTTTCAGCATCTTACACATATACCTCTCCCTGTACTCTGTCTGTCACCAAATGGTAGCTTGGCCCAGTTAGATCTGTCAGGGGCAGCCTTAAAACTTATCAATATTACTGCATGCGACAGGGCAGGGCTTGTGTATCTCGAGTAAACATTTAAAACTATATCCTAAAGTGGGTGCACATTGTTATTTTTTCTGGAAGCAGAGGTTGCCTGTGTGGAATACAGCACGTCTACATGTGCCATGAACTTTTGCGTACTCAATGTAGTTTGCAAAAGTCTGGCCAAAGAACATGTTTGCCAGTATTGTTTCACTTGTTCCCCTACAACACAGAACCAGTGAGAAGTCTATGCAATGTGTGTGGGCATCCCAAGGTCAACGTAATGTTCTGACAATTAAGATTCATGGGTGGCTGAGGAACAGTGATAAGATTAATTTGCATGGCTCCTGAGCAGATTGTGGTATACATTTGTGTAGACCTTTCCTTTCCCTTCCATTAAAAGATGACGCAACTTAAATCATTTTGTTCAGCTGATATAACATCATGTGCAAGTAAGATTTCTTTTGTATCCTAATGGAAAAATAGCAACATAACATATTTGTCTCAGCACATCTAAAATATAGGCTACTGGGATAAAGTAAAATAAAGACAATAGATTTAATGACTAATACAAAAAATAAATTAATTTGTTGTGCATGTCAATTTCATGGACTTAAAGTATATCTAGAGCCAAAACTTTTTTTTTTTCTCTTCTTAGTTTTGGATAGCGTGTTCAAGTGTTGAAACCACTGTGAAATTTTTATTGCTGTTTCACTGCTGGGGAAGTTCACCCCCTCTATTTGGTCTGGGGTCAGTGCATCCGGAAAGTATTCACATTGCTTCACTTTTTCCACATTTTGTTATGTTACAGCCAAAATGGATTAAATTCATTATTGTCCTCAAAATTCTACAAACAATATCCAAGAAAAAAAAAAATCACATGTACATAAGTATTCACAGCCTTTGCCATGGCACTCAAACTATGAGCTCAGGTGCATCCTATTTCAACAGATTTTCCTTATGTTTCTACAACTTGATAGGAGTCCACCTGTGGTAAATTCAGTTGATTGGACATGATTTGGACAGGCACACACCTGTCTATATAAGGTCCCAGAGTTAACAGTGTATGTCAGAGGACAAACCAAGCCATGAAGTCCAAGGAATTGTGTGTAGACCTCAGAGACAGGATTGCATCAAGTCACAGATCTCAGGAAGAGTACAGAAAATTTTCTGCAACATTAAAGGTCCCAAGGAGCACAGTGGCTTCCGTGATCCATAAATGGAAAAAGTTTGGAACCACCAGCACTCTTCCTAGAGTGGGCTGCCCGGCCAAACTGAGTGATCAGGGGAGAAGGGCCTTAGTCAGGGAGGTGACCAAGAATCCAATGGTCACTCTGACAGAGCTCCAGCGTTTCTCTGTGGAGAGAGGAGTACCTTCCAGAAGAGCCTTGAGTGGCCCAGCCAGAGCCCATACTTGAACCCGATTTAACATCTCTGGAGAGATCTGAAAATGGCTGTGACTCCCCATCCAACCTGATAGAGCTTGAGAGGTTCTGCAAAGAAGAATGGGAGAAACTGCCCACAAATAGGTGTGCCAAGCTTGTAGCATCATACTCAAAAAGACTTGAGGTTGTAATTAGTGCCAAAGGTGCTCGACCAAAGTATTGAGCAAAGGCTGTGAATACTTATGTGCATGTGGTTTGTTTAGTTTTTTTTTTTTATATTTAATAAATTTGCAAAGATTTCAAACAAACTTCTTTCACATTGTCATTAGGAGGTATTGTTTGTAGAATTCTGAGGAAAATAATAAATGTAATCAATTTTGGAATAAGGCTATAACATAACAAACTGTGGAAAAGGTGAAGCCCTGTGAATACTTTCTGGATGCACTGTATTACCACCAGGATGGAAAGTGGTGGGGAATTCAAAATGTTACAGTTGTTACCAGAACAAGAAGTAAGGAAATGGAGACATTTTCCACCCGTTCTTATAACAGTTATCTTTGGAGAGATGCCCTCTCACTTACTGTTGTGTCTCCTGGACAGGACGTGAAGCAAGATCTCTCTTCTGAATGTATATTTTAAAGAAGAACATGTAGGCAACCACTGATGACCTTCTTATGAAAATGCTAATTGCCCAGCTGTGATACTGGTTTTATCACCTTAGTACTTTCAAAGTCATTAATCTGACAAAACCAAGCCACAAATACCTGTAATGTCAGTTCAACGTCACATTTCCTGAACTATATTCTTTTTCCATGCTAGGACTCAATACGTATTGATGTCAAGGTGTTAGTATGTCAACCAGATAACAAGCACTTTCAGAGGGGAAGTCACTAATATCAGTCTCCCAGAACAGGTTTCTTTCTATAAGAAGAACCCTACTCATTTTTAATTATGTTATGATTCTAACAATACAGGAATTAGAATTTTGTCTATAATAAGAAGAATGTACCATATGTGCTGTATATGCAACCAAATGGCGCACAGCCTCCTGGTAGCTAGGGATGGGTCGAACACTCGAACACTGTTCAAGTCTATGGGACCCGAACATGAAAAATCAAAAGTGCTCATTTTAAAGGTTTCTATGCAAGTTATTGCCCTAAAAATTGTATGGGGACCCGGGTCCTGCCCTAGGGGACATTTATCAATGCAAAAATTTTTTTTTAAAATCAAACGTTTTTCCAGGAGATTTTAATAATGCTTAAAGTGAAACAATAAAAATGAAATATTCCTTTAAATAATGTCCCTGGGGGGGGTCCCTTAGTCTGCCTGTAAAAGGGCACTCTATGATGTTAAGAACAGTGCCAGAGCAAAATGACATTTGTGAAGGAAAAATTGTCATTTATTATTGTCGCTGTAATGTATTGCCGGCTCCCAGCAATATACAGAATAATAACTGAAAAAATTTGCGTAGGGTCTGGTTTGGATTTTAAGGGGGACCTCACAACAATTTTTTTTTTAAAAATTGACGTGGGGTCCCCCCTAAAATCCAAACCAGACCCTTATCCGAGCATGCAGCCTGGCTGGCCAGGATGGGGGGGGGGGGGGGACGAGCGAGCGCCCCCCCCTCCTGAACTGTACCAGGCTACATGCTATCAATATGGGGAGTATGGGTGCTTTGGGGCAAGGGGGCTGAGCCCATGTTGACAAGAGCCTCTTTCCCACAACCCTGGGCTGTGGTTGTAGGGGTCTGCGGGCGGGGGGCTTATCGGAATCTGGAAGCCCCCTTTAATAAGACCCTCCCCCTATGTGAATTAGTATCGGGTACATCGTACCCCTACTACTTCACCAAAAGTGTCAAAGTAAGAAAAAACCACAGGAGACAATTAGGGACCTCAAAAAATAAGTTGTAATCCATCATCAATCACAGCGAGCGACGGACCCGAAAAAAACTAACAAAAAACAGCTCCTCCTCCATGGGAGGGCTCCCGCCGACTGAGCTCGCTTTGTTGTGACACTTTACTTATATGGCAGGACGGGGCTACTCGGTGACTTACTCGCATGACCCGCCCCCTCTGACGTCCTGCCATATAAATAAACTGTCATAGCAAACAGTGGGCAGACGGCGGGAGCCCTCCAATGGAGGAGGAGCTGTTTTTTTTTTCCCAATGGAGGAGGATCTGTGCACGCCGTCTGCGCACAATGCATTATGGGGCACTCCGCAGCAGCGAAGTGGCTGCAAACGCCCCATAATGTTCTCAATTCGATGAACGGACGAACGCCCGATGTTCGAGTTAAATTTACGTTCGACTTGAACCCCGGGCCCATCCCTATTGGCAACTACATGGACATCCAGTAGTGAAAGGAAACATCGCATTTCTGAACACTGGAATTCTTCTGCTTATGTTGTCCTATATGACTGTATTAGACTGAACAAATTAAGTTCATGACAACAGCCTGAACTGCTAATTTAGGTTTGGAAGGAGTTGAACTCTTAAGCCTCGTACACATGCGCCGATTGTTGGACAACCGAACGTCCAACTATTGTCCAAATTGGCTGTAGGCAGTTTTGTCTAGCGTACTGACGGTAGGTAAGTAATCGGCCAACAAAGCCGAACGTAGTGAAATGTTATGAGTGTATAACGAGGAAGTTCAGAATGTGTTTTGTGAATTATGAACACAGGTTTGCACGACCAAACATTCCTGGATTCCGAGCATACGTGTTAGCTCTTCCAACTTATTGTTGGTCCAACTTCTGTACACACGAGCCAACAATCGGCTAACGCCTTGTTGGCCAACAAAAGTTTTATAGTCTTGTCAGCCAACTTCTGTTGGACGATAATTGGAAATCGGCTGTAGAATCGTGCGTACTAATGGTCGGATAATCGGCCAGCAGGCTGTTTGGACGACCGTTGTTGGCCGATAATTGTACGGGCCTTTAGGGAGGTACACATTTTATATACATTAGCCTTATTCAGATTATCATTTTGCTTCCTAAATAACAACCTTTATCAAGTGCATGAAACATTTAGCTGTTTTAGCCTGATCAAAAGTAACTGCCCTTGGTATTGGATGACACTTCTGGTAGTATGGAAAGTCTCTTCACATGATGACCACATCTGTCATTGTTGGCTATCATCATTTAATTCATGTGTCCCTTTTATGAATTTGAAGTTTAGCTGGGATTCTCAACAATCTGATTGTATTTGAGCACTGTCTATCTATCTATCTATCTATCTATCTATCTATCTATCTATCTATCTATCTATCTATCTATCTATCTGTCTAGCCACACTGTCTATATGGCTACCATCACCAAATTCATGTGTCCCCTTTATGAATTTGATGTTTGACTATCTGTCTGTTTATCTTTCCTGACCATTTTCAGTATGCATACACAATACATACATTGTTAAAAGAATAATGTAATCAGTGACAGAGTACTGAACCTTACAATACAAAGATGCAGACAGAGTGGCAGCACACGTACATGCAAAAATGACATTTAGAATTGTAGACACATGACCTCAGCACAGTAGAATTCTCATGGCTGCATTTAGGTCAAATAACCTTATTGTAAAAAATGGAAAAAAAATGTTTCTGATACACTGATGTTGTTGCGCAATATTCCATTAAAGGTGGCCATAGATGTATCGAAATTTGGTCAGTTCACCAGGGACTGGCAGAATTTCAATCAATGTATGGCCACTGCAGCTGAATCATCCATCGATCGACTTCTGTTCAACTGCCCTGACAGATAAAAAGGCACTCAATCAATGGCTGCAGCACTGATCTGTGTATTCTGACAATGGGGAACCTCCCAGAATACAATAGCGCAATGGGGAGGATTCCTCCATCCACCTCGAATGTGTGGGTGGGGCAATCGGTTCTTTTTTTTTTTTCAGCCCGCTGGCTGAATGAAAAAAACTGAACCATGTATGACCCGCTTAAATCATTAGCTTTCCTTGAGTAAATTTTGTTGCAGTCAGTAACTACCCTTGAGCTGGGTACACCCTATTAGAATTGAGTTCAACATTTTTCAATGTAAAAATGTTATGAGAATGTTCGTTCGTTTCTCTAATCATTAGTGGGGTCAAATCGATGTTCGTTCATGACCATAGTGATGAGAAAATTTGGAGGAGCAAGATGGAAGATTTTCCAGAATGTATGAATTTCTAACAGTTATGACAACTTGGGGGTTGTTTAGCTCAATGGTAGTGCTTTACAGTGAGTTTTCCCCGATGCCAGAAGTTTCTTTTCAGGACTTTTTCTGCTCACTTTTATTTAAAACAGTAAGAAAAGTTTAATAAAAAGACATCAGTTGCTCACGCAGAGGTTTCCACCATCATTGTAACTTGCACAACATAAATACTTCACCCTTGTGGCTTACTTCCTGCCACTCAGGCCTCATGCCTTGCTCCTCCTGACCATCAAACACATCCCAGTGCTCTATTAGCTTGTCTCTTTGCTTTTCCTGCAGCTCCCTGCTGTTCTGTCTTTCACTCAAGCTCGGGCCTCTGTCTGTCCTGTCCTGGACAGCACAGTGCAGAAATGCACCTCTACACAACAAAATACAATAATAATGAAACACATTATCCATTATGTCAAACTGCACTCACAATTTTGGGAATTGAAAATGTAGCCATTCAAAGATGCCTTTATTGTTCACCGGAGCAGACAGAGATGAGCACAACGGACAACAGAGGCCGCCACACAAAACTGGATTAGTGAAAAATAAATAAATAGACGTATATATACTAGCTTACAGTGCTCTAGTATATATACGTCTATTTATTTTTCACTAACCCAGTTTTGTGTGGTGGCCGTTGTTGCCCCTTGTTCTTATCTATATAAAAATTTGTACCACTGGTACTAGCTCAGTTTACACCAAATTACTACTCCCCCCCTCCCCCACCTACTTTTGGGGCTGTCCCCAAGAAGGCTCAATGGTGCATATTTGAAGGACATGCCTATTATGGATTCAGGTTTATAATATTCATATCTTACTTGCCCTTGCTCCGTAAACCTATTGATGCACTTTTCTGTACCAAATAGGGGTTGGTCACCCAAATTTTTATAGATACTAAACTCACAATAGCAGGGTCCTGGAAAAGTCCTAGCTAGAACTTTGAGGCAGCAAAGAATTGATTGAATGATATAATGATTAATGAGAAAAATGACTGTGACCCCCCTGTGAATCCCCCTCTCCCTGACGCCTTTTTTTCTCCCTCTTTCTTCTCTTTAGCTAACACAATATATTTTCTTTGACCTTCTTTCTTTTGGCTCTCTTCCAGTCCACATTTATATGATTGAGCATTTGCTTTTGTGTAACGATAACGACAGGATCGCATCCAGAGTATTTATTTTTATTGTAGCCCTGATGTTCACACCTTGATACCCTCTATCTACACCTCCAAGCTATTGTGAACTAGCTTTGAGAAAAGACGCACTTATTCTTTTACACGTTGCACTTTGCTTCACTGAATAAACAAATTACTATTCATAAGAGGCTGTTCTTTTACTAGTTCTGTGTTAAATGTACCTACTGTACTGTACTGATTACTCTATGTACTAAACTGATAAAAAAAAAAAAAAAAAGCCTTTTGTAAAAGAAATCATCACCTAACCTACCAATATGTTTTTAATTTGTAGGGAAAAATCAGAGTGCCCTTTGGAAACCCATTCTGGAATATGAAGACCATACAAAGTGCATGTCCTCAGTGAGAGCTGAACATCTAGTGCCTCTGCAGCACAATATGCTAACCATTTGCCACAATGCCGCCGAAGCAATCCATTACCTTTCTTTTGTGGTAAACCATTTTCTTATCTTTAAAAATGTTTTTTTTTTCCTTTACAGAATTTACTGTTTTTACTCTGGCCATATACAATGTTTTCTGATTGTTCAGAAACAAAGAAGCAGACCCTGTGGAGATCCTTTCATCACCTATCATGCAAAAACCTCTGTTCTATTCAGGGTGAGTAATTGTCACATAGGCAATAGTGTGCATATTATACACCATTATATCAATATCACCATTGATAAAGGGAATTCTGAAGCATGTGATTCAAATGAGTCTTATGGAAGCAGAAAACATGTACACTAGCTGATAACCTCCAAAATTTCACAAAGCAGGGACTAGAAAGAAAGCCTGATGCTAAAAAGTATTTTTTAATGTCTAACGCTATGCAAATGTGTGCATACTCTTTCAAAAAAACCACACTATGAACTGCGCTTTCTTCTTTTTATGTACAATAGACAGGAATGAAGCGGTGGCTGAAATTTTCTAATTTGATCAATAATATTTTCCTTTTACCTGTAAGGGCCAATTCACACAGGGGCGATCCGACTCCAGGCGCGATTTTGCTAGGCAATTTGAATGCGACTTCAGCGTGACTTAGGGCGACTTACAACGCGGCTTAAAGCGACCTCCATGCCAGGCGACTTTGCCTGTGGCCAATCAGAGAAGGGAGGGAGGGGGTTGCTTGGGTAATTCACTGGGTAAATTATTTTCTTTTTCCTGTAAAGTCATAGAAACATAGAAAAGTGACGGCAGAAAAAGACTGAGTAGTCCATCGAGTCTGCCCCTTTTTATTATTATTTTTTTTTTTTTTTGTTTCTTTGTTTTTTTGTTTTCACATTAACCTTGTTGTCTGACTATAGATTTATGTTTATCCCAAGCATGTTTGAAATCATTTACTGTTGACTGTCTCACAACCTCTGATGGTAGTTTATTCCAATCATCAACCACCCTTTCAGTAAAATAATACTTTCTAAGATTAGTTTTGAACTTCCCCCCAGTTAGTTTGAGGTCATGCCCCCGTGTTCTTGATTTTGGTTTCATATTGAAAAGACTGCCCTCCTGAACCTTATTCACGCCCTTGATGTATTTAAATGTTTCAATCATGTCTCCCCTCTGCCTTCTCTCCTCCAGACTGTACATATTAAATTCCTGAAGTCGCTCTTGATATGTTTTATCCCCCAGACCTTTCACCATTTTTGTTACCCATCTCTGAACTCGTTCTATCTTATCAATATCTTTTTGTAAGGGCCAGTTCACACCTAGGCGATCCTAAGTGATTTGCGATCCGACTTGTGTCGCCCCAATTCGCCTGAAATTGCCTGACATCAGAAATCCCATTGGAATGAATGGAGCCGTCTTAATATGCGCTACTCAAGTCGCTCTGACTCCAAGGCGATTTCAAAAAAGGTTCCTGTCAATGGAAGTCACTTCCAAGTCGGATCACTGTCTATAAAGAAGTGACTTTGAAGCACTTTACAGGAAAAAGAAAATATTTTTTTAAGGCAACTCCCTCTCCCTCTCTCCTCTGATTAGCCACAGGCAAAGTCGCCTGGCATGGAGGTCGCTTCAGGTAGCATTGTAATGCCCAAAGTAGCTCTGAAGTCTCTTTCAAATCACTTTCGAATTGCTTTCGAAACGCCTTCAAATCGCCTAGCAAAATCGGATCGCCTAGGTGTGAACCAAGCCTAAGTGAGGTCTCCAGAACTGGACATAGTATTCTAAGTGAGGTCTGACTAAAGATCTATATAGAGGAATCAGAACCTCCTTCCTCCTGCTGGTGATCCCTCTACAGATACTTTCCAGAAGTCACTTCAATATAGATGGAAATCTGACTTGGAGGCGACTTCTATTGAATTTTATGGGCACAAGTTGGATAGAAGTCGCCTTGTAGTAGTAATAGAAGTAGTACAGGAACCTTTTTTGAAGTCGGAGCGACTTCAGTAGTGTACATTAAGACGGCTCTCATTCACTTCAATGTGATTTCTTATGTCAAGCGACTTGGGGTGACACAAGTCAGATCCCAAGTCGCTGTAGTGTGAACCGAGCCTGGGGGGTGTGGATCGGCATTCCCGTCCGTATCTCGCACCCCCCCCCCCCCAAAATATTGAACACCAGCTGCCACTGCTTTTAGGATAAAGGTTTTACATAGATTAATAAAAGTTGACCATTCTAAGCACCCCTGCCAGTGTTAAATGGTTTGTTTTAACCCTCTACTTGTCACTTTTGCTGGGCAGCTTAGTTTGTTAACCACTTCAATACTGGGTACTTTCACCCCCTTCCTTCCCAGACCAATTTTCAGCTTTCTGTGCTCTCGCACTTTCAATGAGAATTGCGCAGTCATGCTACACTGTACCCAAATAAAATTCTTATAATTTTGTTCACACAAATAGAGCTTTCTTTTGGTGGTATTTAATCACCACTTAGTTTTTTTATTTTTTGCGATATAAGCGAAAAAAGAGCAAAGAAATAAAAGAAAAACAATATTTTCTACTTGCTGTTTTAATAGAAATTCAATAAAATCAAATTTTGTCATACATTTATGCCAAAATGTATTCTGCTACATGTCTTTGGTAGAAAAAAAATCAGAAAAAATAGCGTTTTTTATTTTTTTGATTCACCACTAATTTATGGTGGTTTTCTTTCGAGATAAACACACTTGTTTTAATATTCTTAAAATAAACCCATGTCACATCGTACTGACGCGTTAAGAGTAACTTTCACGCTCTCGTGTCTTTCGACTTTTAACCAGACCCTTCCTTCCCCCACTTTCATGGGTCATAACTTCACCAATTGTTTGATTCGACGGGTCGTTTTCACTGTTCAT
>BLSH010319659.1:1010489-1033198 GCA_018402905.1 Glandirana rugosa | reverse complement strand
GGGGACATGTGCGGGGACATGTGTGGGGACACTGTGGGGTGACATTGTGTGGGGGGGCAAGTGTGGGGACATGTGTGGGGACACTGGGGACATTTGTGGGGACACTGTGGGGTGACACTGTGGGGGGGCGAAAGTGTGGGGACACTGGGGACATGTGGGGGGTTATGGCACTGTGTAAGGACACTGGGCCAGTGATCAGTGTGTAAACAGCTGTAAAAAAACAGCTCATACACACTGAACACTGCACGGCTGAAGCGATCCACTCTCCCTCTACTCACTGACAACTTCCGCCTGAGGAGAAGAGAGCCGATTGCCTAGCAACCGGCTTTCTGTTTACATCACATGATGGCTGTGATTGGACACAGCCATCATGTGATCAGGAGGGCTAATCACAGATCCGATGTGCTGTGTCCGGGTGACACGAGCGCATCAGGATTGCGCTGCTGCACGGGCACGTGGCCGCACGATACCGCTCCTTCTGAAGAATGTTCAGGAACGTCCACTCAGAAGAAGGAGGCACCCAACCTGGCCGTATATGTGCATTGGCCGGGTGGGAAGTGAATAAAGATGAAAACTAATAGACTTAAGCCTCGTACACATGGTGTGATGGTCATACGATCGAACGGACCAAATCGTATGTTGGATCATGTAACATGCACTGAACGATCTTACGACCAAGCCGAACATAGTGGCGTGCTATGAACGTATAAAGAGAAAGTTCAGGTGCATGTAATTAGCGTCCAGCTGTTCCTGACTTCTGAGCATGCGTTTTTTGCACAATACAACTTGTTGGACCAACTTCTCTGTACACACGATACAACGGTCGTACGACCGCTTGTTGGTACAACCAAAGTTTTATAGTTTGCTCATACAACTCCTGTTGTACGACCTTCGTACGTCAGCTGTTCTAATCGCGTGTACTAACGGTCAGATGATCGTACAACGATCGGTCGTATGACCGCTTTCATACGACCGTCGAACCGTGTGTACGAGGCTTTACTTGCCAGATCACCAGGTGAAAAATAAAGAAAAAAAGCCTAACAAAAAACAAAAGAATTCACTCATCTAAGAACTGGTAAGTTGCAACATACATTTGGGGTTTGGGGTTTAATAATGCTTAAAGTCAAATCAACGCAGCCTGTAAAGGTGAGCAATGTTCACTACTACATCCCAGACAGTAAGGATAACTTGCCACACGTTTGTGGCAGTGTTGAATAGCAAGTTCTAGTTGCCACTTTTCCAATTTGTAGCAAATTTTGTGTGGCAAGTCTCTAGCAAAAGCAAATTGCCGCGGTGAGTCTACAGCAAGAGCTCTGCAAGTCTACAGGATGAAAATTCAGCCACAGTGACCCCTGTGGTGGGATGACTATTGCACAACATAACTGAACCAGAACTTGCAGCAGGCTTGCAGAATGTTTGCAAAGAAAGTTGATCGGGAGTCATGCAATGCAGACTTGCTGCAACTGTGCAACAAACTTGTAAAGCCTGGCAAGTCTAGCAATAGCTTAGCAAGTCATTTTCAAACTTGCAGTACAATTGCTTGCTATCTGGGATATGCACATACACTATATTGTCAAAATTATTGGGACACCTGACTTTACACGCACATGAACTTTAATGGCATCCCAATCTTAGTCTGTAGGACTCAATATAGAGTTGGCCCACCCTTTGCAGCTATAACAGCTTCTTTTCTGGGAAGGTTGTCCACAATGTTTAGGAGTGTGTCTATGGGAATGTTTGACCATTCTTCCAGAAGTGCATTTGTGAGGTCAGGCACTGATGTTGGACGGGAAGGCCCAGGTCACAGTCTCCGCTGTACTTCATCCCAAAGGTGTTCTATTGGGTTGAGGTGCAGGCCGGTCAAGTTCCTCCATCCCAAACTCGCTCATCTATGTCTTTATTAATCTTGCCCACCGAATGGGTAAATGAAAAACATATTTTTTTTACAAGGGTACGACTAGTGGATATTTCTTTCACTAGTTACAGGGTCACTTTAAGTGTAAAATTTGGGAATGTTAAATGTTAGGGCTGTAAGTTTTCAGGTTTCAGGCAGAGAAAAAGTTAGGGCTCTTTCAGACAGATGTTGAATTCTAAAGCGGCCTTAAAGTGTTTGTAAAGGCTCGAGTTTTTTTTTACCTTCATGTATTCTATGCATGAAAGTAAAAAACCTTCTCTGTGCAGAAGCACCCCCCAGCCCCCCTAATACTTACCTGAGCTCCATTGCGATCCAGCAATGTGCATGAGAGCCTCAGCTCTCCAGGGACTCTCACTCCTCATTGGCTGAGGCAGGAGCCATTGGCTCAGCCAGTGAGGAGAGAGGGGGGCAACTCTGTGTAGGAACGGACACACAGAGCCATGGCTCGGGAGTGTGCCTGCTTGGGTGCCCCCATTGCAAGCTGCTTGCTCTGGGGGCACTCAGCAGAAGGGAGGGGCCAGGAGTGCCGGTGAGGGACCAGAGAAGAGGATGATCTGGGCTGCTCTGTGCAAAACAACTGCACAGAGCAGGTAAGTATGAAATGTTTTTTATTTTATTTTTTCTTGTAGCAAAGCCTTTAATATCACTTTAAAGTGTATTAACACACCTATAGCGCTAATAAGCATTTTGGATGTGTTGTACAAGCATTCATGTTGTGCCAGGCAACACTCCTCAAACGCCCTGTAAGATGTGTTTTTTTATTTTGTAAGGCTGAAATGGGAAATTATCACTTTTGACGCTTTGCAACCGAACCTTAAACACGCTGTAAATGTTACAGCGTGCTTGTGGTGCATCTCAATAGAATTGAATGATACAGTTGCAAAGCGACAACGCCTGCATGCAGTCTTAATTTTGCCTCACTGCAAGGTGAGGCAATGCTGCAGTGTAAACACCTCCATCTGCTCCCTAGGTATCCAGGAAGAGTTAAAACAACCTATTTTCAACGCCTATGTAAAACAGCCCTTAAAAAAAAAAAAAAACCTGCAAGACAAAGGCATAATGAGCTAGCATGCATCGCATACTAGCTCATTACGAAATACTTACCTTAGAACAAAGCCCTGCAGTGCCGTCCATGCACTACAAACACGGCCCACATCTTTCTTCTGGGTTTTTGGGCTCTGGTGCAGTGGTGTCACTAGGGGGGTGCATAGGGTGCGGGCCGCACCCATTTAACACCCGCTAAAGGGGTGACACCTGTGGGCAGTGGCACCGCTAACACCGCACAGTCCACGCCCCCTACACCAGCTGAAATAAAAAATGTGGAAAGAAAGTACCTACACTCCTGTTTCTGGGGTGCCAAATGAAATAAAAATGTGGAAAGAAAGTACCTACACTCCTGTTTCTGGGGTGCCAAATGAAATAAAAATGTGTTATGATTTCCCCAAGTTTATTTGTAATTATATATTAATTGCCTAATTCCTCTACTTTGTTAAACTACAAAACCTCTGATACCAGTAATGATAATGATGCGATAATAAGGTTAGCTTATATATAAATAATCAATGATCAATCACTCTACTTCAATAAAGCAAAGATTACATTTATTATAAGGAAAACAGAAATGCTAACATAACAACGCTAAGAAAATATCATAGAGCCTATAACCTAAATAACATAAGATGATACTTAGGCTGTCCTCGAAATGTTGTTCTGGCTGGCCTGATGGTAGATGAGAGAGAGAGAGATATGGGGTTCCTCGGCCTTTTTAAACCCATTCATACATCATCCACACACACCCGCCCAACGCCGGCCTACTTATGCATTCTGTCCAATGGCGACAGACTTCCCTTCCTTGGGTCTGTCCCTAGGACGCATGCCTGGATTGTCCACTGGAGGCAGTATATGTCCATTTATCACTCACAGCTGACCCATGATCATTTGGGGTTAGCTGGTCCCTTTGATGTCACGTACTCAGGAACTGTTAATTTACACCTCTGCAGGAGATCTCCTCTGGCTTTATCTACCACTACACCTCATCGCAGGGGGTGTATGGATATTTCCTGGAAGGATATGTCCATTTACCAACACCCCAAGGTGTCAATCTGTCCAGATGTCTTTCGCTCCCACACAGTGACCAAACAACTTTGGCCTGTCATATCCGTAACACTCCAGAACTATGATATTAAATCAGTTGCCATCCAACACCAGCCATCATTAAACAATCCTGCCCGGACCGCCAGTGTAGTATCAGTCATTGGTTTGCTGGGACTGCAGGTTTCCCAGCAACCAGTGACGTTGCGTGTGTGTGCCCTGCCTCCTGCTCCTCACCACGGCTCTCAGCCCATCTCGGCTCCTTGGCCGGGCGTGATGTCACGTGCGTGCCCCGCCTCCCTGCTGCTGGCTCTCATGCAAGCTATATCTTGCAGCTTCCATCCTCCTGCAGCTTGCCGAATTTGCTTTCTTCTGCCCTCAAGGTATGTGGGGCATAATCTGTTAAGGTGCACACAATAGTAGGCAGAATGTGTTAAGGTGCACACTGATGGGCATATTATGTTAAGGGGCACACTGATGGGCACATTTTGTTGTGCCCATCAGGGTGCCCCTGAACATAAATTGTGCCCATCAGAGTGCCCCTTATCATAAAATGTGACCATCAGCATGCCACTTATTTTATGTTAAGGGGCATGCTGATGGGCACATTTTATGTTAAGTGGCAGGTGGGGTCTGTACTGAATAAGGGATGTCTGTACTTAGGGGGACTATAGTTGGTGGAGGGGGGGGTGACACCAATATTTCTGCACCGGGTGACACCAACCCTAGTGATGTCACTGCTCCAGTGCTATGATTGAGCCGGGATGAGGTCTGTCCCGCGTATGCGCGCAGGAGCCGCCGGTCACAGCAGGGCCTCGAGTGGGACGTTTCTTCAGTACGCATGTGGCGATGATGTCAGTGCAAGTGTATATCATAAATATCTCTTAACCACTTCGGCCCCGGAAGGATTACCCAGTTTAAGACCAGGGTACTTTTTGCGATTCGGCACTGCGTCACTTTAACTGACAATTGCGCGGCCATGCGACGTTGTACCCAAAGGAAATTTGCATCCTTTTTTTCCACAAATAGAGCTTTCTTTTGGTGGTATTTGATCACCTCTGCGTCATTTCTGATCACCGCTATAAACAAAAAAAAGTGCGACAATTTTGCAAAAAAATCAATATTTCCTACTTTTTGCTAAACTACAAATCCAAAAAATATATATATAAAAAAGTTTTCATCGGTTTTAGCCAATTTATATTCTTCTTCATTTTTTTGGTAAAAAAAAAAAAAAAATCGCAATTGGCGTTTATTGATTGGTTTGCGCAAAAATTGCCGCGTTTACGAATGATGAGAATTAATTTATAGGGTTTTTATTTTTTTTACATTTTACTAGTAATGGCGGCGATCTGCGATTTTTAGTGGTACTGTGATATTGCGGCAGATATGTTGGACCATTTTGACATTTTTTTGGGACCATTGGTATTTATACAGCGATGCTATGAAAATGCACTGATTACTGTGTAAATGCCATTGGCAGTGAAGGGGTTAACCTGGAGGGGCACTCTAAGGGTTAACTGTGTTCCCTCAGTGTGTTCTAACTGTATGGGGGCTGGGCTGGCTGGGGGAGGGGAGTGATCATGGCTTCCTTATACAGGAAGCCTGTGATCATAGCCCTTCCCCCTCTATCAGAACGGAGATCCGTGTTTACATACACGGACCTCTGTTCTCTCACTGCGGGGGAACCATGTCAAGTAGCCGGCGGAGATCGAGTCCGTCCTACCCACTCCCTGGCCCCCCGCAACACAGTGAGCATGCAAGCACGCCTCCAGCAGCGCACGTGCGCTCACAGTGCTCATTATCGCGGTCGCCGCCAGGTGACGGCGTTTCGCGATAACAAACCACTTTGCCGCCATCAAGCTACGGCGGGTGGTCGGCAAGTGGTTAAACGGTGCAAGTTTACGAGATATTTACAGTACCTACAGGTAAGCCTTATTATAGGCTTACCTGTAGGTACAATGAAAGAGACGAGTTTACTTCCTCTTTAAGCATTGCATACTTCATCCAAAGCTAGAAAAAAAAGTTTTGGCTTAGATATACTGTATGTTAAAGAGTGTGCTTGAGTGATAGGAATGCCTTGTAATATTGGGACTCTTAGGAGAGTTGCAGGGTTTCCACTTGTTCTCAATGCTGAGAACTCTGTGCTGAAAGCTATACCAGCACCAAGAATTAGGGTACTATTTTCCTAGAGTCACCAAAGAAATCCCTGCCAACAATACCAGGTGCATGAACATGCACATTACAGAGCAAAACTGGGTGACGTGAGACATGGAAAATTTTCAATTCAGCATGCTGCAATGTCCTCTGAGTGAATGAGCAAATGAGTGCAATCAGAGAGGCCATTGTGAACATTGACTGCCTTTTGTTTTATGCTATGATTAAGCAAGTGTTTCCAAGCAATATAAAGCATTGCAAACTATATGTGTATAAAAATGTAATGTTTTTCAAAACTCGTTGTACTGACATATTTCGTAATACACATTCAGTTCTAAAATTCCTGTAGCTTTCTCCTCTTACTTGTGGGGAGTATGATTGGAAATAGGTTATTATAACTGTTACGACTTCAGAGAATTTGTGTGCTGGTAAGGGCATGCACTTCACAAGCACATGTGTGTGCATCATGTTCATTTTGCTTGTTTAAAGTAAGGAATCTTTGTTGCGTTGTAAATTATGACCAATGCATTCACAGGACAAACATTACCTTCTTGCTTTCTGTGTCATATGCTGTTTACCTTCTGCATAATAATGCCATTAACCTCTGGTCAGTATGCGTCACGTTAAAACAATATAATGTTATTGTAATTGAATAAATAAGATTCCTTATAAAACACATAATTAAAAGTGATCCTTAATAGGCAACTAGCATTAACCTATAGCCCCCCCGAGGAACAATTTAATTAGTTGTTAAAATAAAAAGCTCTCGTTTCCGGAAACCTACTGTTAAACTTTGATGATTGCAACAATAATTAGTTTACCCTTTGAGTCATCTTGGGCAACATTACAAATGTTACATTGATATTAGTGGGCCGTATTGAAAGAAAAAAATACTCATCATAATTGTCGACTGTTTTAGTTGTCATCATTGGTAGCACTAAATTTGACGGTGTTTTTATTTATGGACATTTATATAATATTCTATATACTGTATTGCTCTTTATTGCAGGAAATCAAAGATTTACAACAGTTTTCATTGCCCTTTTTATTGACATGAATTGAAGTTCATGATGCAATATTGACCACAATAAATTTGAACCTCTAACAGACAAAAAAACAAATTATTGCAGTAGCACACTGGCCTTGTGAAGTATGCAAAAATGTTTATTATATATAAATCATGAATGGTACTCACAAATATAAAATTAATTTCCAATTGTATGCATAAACATCCAGGGATTGATGGGAATACAAGGCACACGGTATGACTTCCAGAAGATATCACCAGCTTCCACATGTAACAATCCACAAGGGCAGCACAGTGTCTAAGTGGTGAGCACTACCGCCTGGTAGCAGTAGGGTCACCAGTTTGAATCCCAACCACAACACTGCCTACCTGGAGTTTGCATGTTCTCCCTGTGCCTGTGTGGGTTTTCCTCCAGGTTCTCCGGTTTCCTCCCACACTCTAAAGTCATGCTGATAGTTTAATTGGAACCTGTCAAAATTAGCCATATTATGTGTATGTATGTGAGTAAGAGACCTTAGATTGTAAGCTCCTTAAGGTTAGAGACTGATGTGAGTGTATAATATATACACTGAGCAAAATTATAAACGCAATACTTTTGTGTTTGCCCCTATTTATCATGAGCTGAACTCTACGACTTTTTTATGTACACAAAAGGCCTATTTCTCTCAAATATTGTTCACAAATCTGTCTAAATCTGTGTTAGTGAGCACTTCTCCTTTGCCGAGATAATCCATCCACCTCACAGATGTGGCATATCAAGATGCTGATTAGAAAGCATGATTATTCCACCATTTGCCTCACACATCTCCTTGACATAGATTTGATCAGATTGTTGATTGTGGCCTGTGGAATATTGGTCCATTCCTCTTCAATAGCTGTGCAGAGTTGCTGGATATTGGCAGGAACTGGAACACGCTGTCATATACGCCGACCCAGAGCATCCCAAACATGCTCAATGGGTGACATGTCCGGTGAGTATACTGGCCATGCAAGAACTAGGATGTTTTCAGCTTCCAGGAATTGTGTACAGATCTTTGCAACATGGGGCCGTGCATGATCATGCTGCAACATGAGGTGACGGTCGTGGATGAATGGCACAACAATGGTCTTCAGGATCTCATCATGATATCTCTGTTCATTCAAAGTGCCATCAATAAAATGCACCTGTGTTCATTGTCCATAGCATATGCCTGCCCATACCATAACCCCACCGCTACCATGGGCCATTCAATCCACAACGTTGACATCAGCAAACCGCTCACCCATACGACGCCATACACGCTGTCTGCCATCTGCCCTGCACAGTGAAAACCAGGATTCATCCGTGAAGAGAACACCTCTCCAAAGTGCCAGATGCCATCGAATGTGAGCATTTGCCCACTCAAGTCGGTTACCACAATGAACTGCAGTCAAGTCGAGACCCCAATGAGGACGATGAGCATGCAGATGAGCTTCCCTGACACGGTTTCCGACAGTTTGTGCAGAAATTTTTTGGTTATGCAAACCGATTGTTGCAGCAGCTGTCTGGGTGGCTGGTCTCAGACGATCTTGGAGGTGAAGATGCTGCATGTGGAGGTCCTGGGCTGGTGTGGTTACATGTGGTCTGCGGTTGTGAGGCTGGTTGGATTTACTGCCAAATTCTCTAAAACGCCTTTGGAGACGGCTTATGGTAGAGAAATGAACATTCAATTCAAGGGCAACAGCTCTGGTGGACATTCCTGCAGTCAGTATACCAATTGCACGCTCCTTCAAAACTTGCGACATCTGTGGCATTATGCTGTGTGATAAAACTGCACATTTTAGAGTGGCCTTTTTTTGTGGCCAGCCTAAGACACACCTGTGCAATAATCATGCTATCTAATCAGCATCTTGATATGCCACACCTGTGAGGTGGGTGGCTTATCTCTGCAAAGGAGTAGTAGATCTTTGAGTTCAACTCATGATAAATAGGGGCAAACACAAAAGTGTTGTGTCTATAATTGTGCTCAGTGTATATAAAGCATGGTGTAAATTGACAGCGCTATATAAGTACCTGTAATAAAGAAATAAGTATTACTGAACACTTTCAGTAGATTTTTATCTGTACAATGCACTTTCATTTTATTTTTGTGAGTACCATTGATGTTTTAAATGTCATAAATATCCCTGCATTCTTCACAAGGCTAGTGCACTCTGTGTGTTTTGCTTTGACTCCTGCCTTTACCATAGTCTCTTTATACTGTCTCTATATGATTACTTGGATTGACGCCTGTACCTCCTCTCCTTCTGGTTTGACTCTTGACCTGTTTTGTTGTTGCCATTAGATATGTTCAGGGCTTTGATTCTGTGGTTGACTACTCACTCCCTATGTTTAGAAATTAAAACATAGAAAGATCTAGGTTGCATCTGAGTATAAGTGAACATAATTATGTGTAGGTAGCTGTGAGGGCTGTGGACTTGACTTAGGATTGCATTAGGGCCTGTGGATGAGATTGAGTGCTGTGATCGGGGCTGTGGGGCATTGCAGATTGCTGCAGAGCACTGAAAGGGATGGAGAACAGTGTGGGTGGCTGCACAAAGTGCTAGGTGGCACTGCAGATGGCTAGGGGGCTGTGCACGGTGCTTAGGAGAACTGCAGGTGTCGTGGGAGCTGTGGATAGGGGGCACTGCAAGTGATGAAGGATTGGGGGCTGTAGATGGGGGCATTGCAGCTAGCAGGATAGCTATGGACAAAGGGCACTGCAGCTGACTGGGTACCTGTGGTTAGGACTAGAGGGCTGTGTATTGGGATATTGCAGCTGAATGGGAGGCTGCAGGTGAGGTTGGGTAATGTGTGATGCTCACACCTCCTTCCCACACTCACTCTTGGAATAGGCACCTGAAATAAAAAATCTTTCTGTTTCTCTAGAAATGTGATTTGTCACGTGATTAAAGAGGGGACAAATGGGGCTTTACTCCCTTGCAGGTGCCTAAGTGAAGAAACACCACTGTGCATTAGGTGAAACACTGATTTCCAGTGCCTATTACTATGTCAGCTTGAGCAGTGTCTGGTGCTGGAATGCAGAGAGTTCCAGCACAGGGCACCTGCCACCACTCTGCAAGGTGTTCTGGATCCTTTGGATCAACCCTACAGGTTCCAGGCCACCTAGAATCTCTACTCTATGCCACCCCCAACAGCAGTGGTGTCCTAGGCTACAGCCTATACGACCGAGGGATATACCCATCCCCTAGTGGAGACTGCAAGCAGCCATGCTGGTACATATGACACAGGCATGATATATTTTTGTCTCAATAAAGAAGTCGGTTGAGAGAAATTATGCGCATGTGGCGCTGCAGTAAGTACATTTAGACAGGAAGTGACTGAAGGAGTAAAAAAGAAATCAGTAGTATTGAGATACAAAAATGGAAATAAAAGGTGCTCATGGTATTTTATGAATAAAAAAAACATGAAAACTATTAATAATACACAGTTCTTTATAGCAAATTAAATGTAATTCATTTATAGTTTAGATTTACTTTAGGACAAGAGTCAGCATCTGCAGTTTTGCAGACACTGGATCTATATATGGCAGAGGAAAAATAACTATGTTTTTTTGGATAAAGCTTGGGATTTATCATTCAATGTCCTAGTCCTCTCCTGTGGTCATACAAGCTATGGGTAATAACAAAGAACAAGACTGCTGTTACGAATGGCAGAAATTAGGTTACTCTTGGACTTGATAAGGTGAGAAGGTTGGCAAACTAAAAGTGTCTTGGAGGCTGCTCTTGAAGATTGAGAAAAGCCAACTGATGTGATTTAAAGTAGAACTTCAGTTACATCTTTTTTATTTTTTAGCTTTCCCCTTCTTTTTAATATATAAAAAATCAAGTTCTACTTTCCCTTTCCATGCTCCAGCACTCTCTGTGGCTTCCTTTTTGGTCACGTGCCAGTAGTGCTATTCAGGCAGAACAGCAGTCATATCATTTAGCCTATTTTCTGAGAGCCCAGCCTATTGTTTACACCCCCTAAGGGGTGCATCATCACACAGGCTGGTCTCACAGTACTCCAGGACTGAGTGGCGCTCACACATCATAATGTGAACTGAATATATTCTGTTGCAGTAGAATGGGCTGATTTTCAAAAAGCAGGCATAGCTCATTGCGGAAGCTTGTGACTTTAACTTAACTTTATTGTATCATACAACATAATACAAGATCATCCTTGCTTGTTCATTCTTATTCATGTATATTAGCACCTAAACATATATATTATATCCCATTCTTTGCCCTCTAACAGTTTTTGTGCTTCTTTTTCAAAATCTTCATCTCCTATACATAGTTACAGTATCTCACAAAAGTGAGTACACCCCTCACATTTTTGTAAATATTTTATTATATCTTTTCATGTGACAACACTGAAGAAATGACACTTTGCTACAATATAAAGTAGTGAGTGTACAGCTTGTATAACAGTGTGTAGCCATGTGTCCCCTTGGGGGTGACTG
The DNA here is from genome assembly GCA_018402905.1 of Glandirana rugosa. Lineage (NCBI taxonomy): Eukaryota > Metazoa > Chordata > Amphibia > Anura > Ranidae > Glandirana > Glandirana rugosa. The sequence continues at coordinate 1,021,548 of BLSH010319659.1, read as the reverse complement.
GTAGTTGTGGTCCACCTGCCCGCTGCCCTCAATCACACGATTTCCATACACCTGGAGTCACTGAACAGGATGGTACTTTGTTTTTGTTGTTTTATTTAGGGTTTAAACTTGGATGGGGATAGGGATGACTGTGGGATGCCTAAGGATCAATCACGGGACCTTCTATATACACCACCGTATATACACTCCTTCTTCCTCCAGCACATACACTTGCTGACCATTACTCTTCTCCTTCAATCCTCCAGCACATACACTTGCTGATCGTTACACTTCTCCTTCCTCTCTCCTGCAGACTAATTGCTGTTACTGGCCTGAAAGGCAATTTATGAGACCTTCATGTCACTTCCTCTTCCACCACAGCTAGCACATGGTGAGGCCTGCTCTTACTGTTAGCAGGACCTCCGGACCTCCCGTTATGGGCAAGGGTCACAGGCCCCCAGTTGTGAAGCCATGGACCCTCAATTGTGTAGCTAAGTACATTGGTGCTAGCTGGGCACTGGATGAACTACAACTCCCAGTCCATCCATCTTTCAGGCCCCTCTGGCCTGCCTCACTTTCCAGTGGCCCTCCTTCCCCTGCTTGGCTTCTCCGACCTCTACAGTCTGTCCACTGTCTTCTCCCAGCCTGCCTCAGCCTTCTTATCCAACTCCCAGGGGCCACCACTCACCGACACAAGTGGATCCTTTAAAGAGCCTTTAATGTAGCCTCTCTGCTGCTCTCCTGCTCCCTTGTGCCACTCCAGAGCGACAACTCCTCTCCTGGCTGCCCTCGAACCTCCAGGCCTCAAGGTCACCTCCCCCCCAGACTGGGGGCTCCCTCCCGGGTGAGGCCTCCACAGCACCTCTGCTTCATTCTCCACTCTTCCCCTCAAACTCTCCTCCCCCCTGCTGGGCAGATTACTGTATTTAAGGAGGCCTGTCCCCTGCCAATCCATTTATCAAAAAGTGACACCTCCTCATCCATCCCCTTTTCCAGAACCTTCTGGCCCCAAAGGGGAGGAGTATCCAAGTGGTGTTCCTTCCTGCAATCTCCAGCCCTCCCTGAGCCACTCCCAAGGCCAGATAACAATTAGGCCTGAACTCACTGTCCAGAGTCTGACTAGATTTTACCTCTCCTAACAAAAACTCACTACAAAAATGCACAAAAAACTCACTACAAAAACACCCCTATGGGGGGCGCTACAAGTGTAAATTTGCTGTCCCCTCAAAATAACCTAACATACAACCATTAATGTTTAAAACACTGGAAACAAAAGTGAGTACACACCTAAGTGAAAATATCCAAATTGGGCCCAAAGTGTCAATATTTTGTGTGGCCACCATTATTTTCCAGTACTGCCTTAACCCTCTTGGGCATTGAGTTCACCGGAGCTTCACAGGTTGCCACTGGAGTCCTCTTTCGCTCCTCCATGATGACATCACAGAGCTGGTGGATGTTAGAGACCTTGCGCTCCTCCACCTTCTGTTTGAGGATGCCACACAGATGCTCAATAGGATTTAGGTTCGGAGACATGCTTGGCTAGTCCATCACCCTCAGCTTCTTTAGCAAGGCAGTGGTTGTCGTGGAGGTATGTTTGTGGTCATTATCATGTTGAAATACTGCCCTGCTGCCCAGTCTCTGAAGGGAGGGGATCATGCTCTGCTTCAGTAAGTCACAGTACATGTTGGCTTTCACAGTTCCCTCAATGAACTGTAGCTCCCCAGTGCCGGCAGCCCCAGACCATGACACTCCCACCACCATGCTTGACTGTACTCCTCATCTGGTTACCGCCACACATGCTTGACACCATCTGAACCAAATAAGTTTATCTTGGTCTCATCAGACCACAGGATATGGTTCCAGTAATCCATGTCCCTAGTTTGCTTGTCTTCACCAAACTGTTTGTGGGCATTCTGGTGCATCATCTTTAGAAGAGGCTTCCTTCTGGGGTGGCAGCCATGCAGACCAATTTGATGCAGTGTGTGGCGTATGGTCTGAGCACTAACAGGCTGACCCCCCACCCCTTCAACCTCTGCAGCAATGCTGGCAGCACTCATACCTCTATTTCCCAAAGACAACCTCTGGATATGAGGTTGAACACGTGCGCTCAACTTCTTTGGTCGACCATGGCAAGGCCTGTTCTGAGTGGAACCTGTCCTGTAAAACCACTGTATGCTCTTGACCACCGTGCTGCAGCTTAGTTTGAGGGTCTTGGAAATCATCTTATAGCTTAGGTCATCGGTTTAGGCGGTTTAGACATTAATGGCTGTGTGTTGAGTTATTTTGAGAGGACAGCAAATTTACACTATTATACAAGCTGTACGCTCACTACTTTACATTGTAGCAAAGTGTCATTTCTTCAGTGTTGTCACATGAAAAGATAGAATAAAATATTTACAAAAAATTGAGGGGTGTACTCACTTTTGTGAGACACTGTACATATTTACATAGTTGGTAAGGTTGGAAAAAGACACAAGTCCATCCAGTCCAACCTGTTCCCAGAATTGGGCGGCATACTCAAGACGTGGCCGGACCAGAGTGGGAGAATTCTTGTTTTATCCCCTTTCTAATGCATGCCAATATTCTGTTGGCTTTGCTTGCAGCAGCCTGGCATTGCATGCCATTGCTGAGCCTGCTGAGCCTGTCATCTACAAGGACCCCCAGGTCCTTTTCCATCCTAGATTCCCCCAGAAGTTCTCCTCCTAGAGAGTAAACTGCATTCATATTTTTGGCACCCAAATGCATTATTTTACATTTTCCAACATTAAACCTCATTTGCCCACCCTATTCATATGTTTAGATATTCTTGCAAGGTTTCCACATCTTGCATGGAAGTTATTGCCCTGCTTAGCTTTGTATCGTCTGCAAAAACTGAAATTTGGCTGTTGATCCTCCAGATTGTTTATGAATAAATTAAATAGGATTGGTCCAAGGACAGAACCCTGGGGGACCCCACTTTCCACACCAGACCATTCTGAGTACTCTCCATTTATCATCACCCTCTGGACTCGCCCCCGTAGCCAGTTATCAATCCATGTACTCACCCTTTGATCCATGCCGACTGACCTTAGTTTGTACAATAAACGTTTATGGGGAACTGTATCGGATGCAAAAATCCATGAACACCACATCTACCGGCCTTCCTTTATCTAGATGGCAGCTCACCTCCTCATAGAAGGTTAATAGATTGGTTTGGCAAGAACGATTCTTCATGAATTAATGCTGATTACTGCTAATGATACAATTCTGATTACTAAAATCTTGTATATAATCCCCTATCATCCCCTCCAAGAGCTTGCAGATTATTGATGTTAGGCTAACTGGCCTTTAGTTAGCAGGGATGTATTTTGGCCCTTTTTTAAAAATTGGTGCTACATTGGCTTTTCTCCAATCAGCTGGAAACATTCCAGTCAGTAGACTGTCCATAAAAATGAAGAACAATGGTCTGGCTATCACTTGGCTGAGTTCCTTAAGGACCCTCAGTGCAAGCCATCTGGTCCTGGTGACTTATTAATGTTGAGTTTATCAATTCTATTTCTATTTTTGTCCTCAGTTAGCCACGAGAGTGCTTCCTGTGACATGCTATGAAGATTAATATTACAGTCTTGGTTACTGAACCCCCCGTTTCCCATGTGAAGACTGAGGGGAAGAATAAATTCAAAACTTTTGCCATCTCTCCATCCTTTGTAACCAGATTCCCTTCCTCATCTTTTATTGGGCCAATGTGTTCAGACCTCCCTTTCTTAATATTTATATACTTAAAAAATTTCTTTGGGTTTTTTTTACTCTCCTCTGCTATGTCTTTCGCGTTCTATCTTATCCGCCCTGATTGCACCCTTAAATTTCCTATTGCATTCTTTTTATAGTTGGAATGCTGATAATGATCCCTCAGCCTTGTATTTTTGAAGGTTTTTTCCTTTGCTTTAATATGCAATTTTACGCTGGAATTAAGCCACCCAGGACTTCTGTTGGCTCTTTTGAATTTATTTCCCCCAAGAATGCATTGACCAATACCTTCATTTAATATGTTCTTAAAGCACTCCCATTTTTCCTCTGTGTTCTTTGTTCCTATGATTTTATCCCCTTTAATAACTTCTAGCAAAGAGCATAGTTTAGGGAAGTTGGCCCTTTTGAAATTCAGTGTTTTTGTATTGCCCTTGTGTTTCCTAATTCTGTGATTTATACTAAAACAAATTGACCTATGGTCACGGTTTACTAAGTTGCCCCGTATTTTCACATCCCCTATCAGGTCCGTATTATTAGTAATCAGTAGGTCTAGTAACGCTTAGTTTCTTGTTGGTGCATTCACCATCTGACCCATGAAATTGTCCTGAAAAACATTTAGGAAATGGCGAGCTTTAGATGAATGTGCGGTTCCTTCTGCCCAGTCTATATCTGGATAATTAAAATCTCCCATTATAATGACACTTCTCATCCTTGTCGCCATTCCGAACTGTGATAGAAGGTCCGCCTCCCCTTCCTCTCTCTGGTTGGGGGCCTATAGCATACTCCCAGTATTACTTTCCCCTTGGCTTCTTCCCTATGAACCTCAACCCATAATGATTCCACCTCCTCCATTGCTTCATTTGTGATGTTGTCCCTCACATCTACTTGAACATCGTTCTTGATATACAGGCAAACCCCTCCCCCTTTTTTACCCACCCTATCTCTGTGATATAGGGAATACTCCTGAATGGTTGCCAGCCAATTATGGGCACTGTTAAACCAAGTCTCTGAAATTCCCACAAAATCTAAATTCTCGTTGTACATTAGCAGTTCCAATTCTCCCATTTTGTCAGCCAGACTTCTGGCATTAGTGAAAAATCCTTGTAGTTTTGCCCAGTCACATGCTGTCTTATTGTTGGTTGTTTTGAGGCTGCAATTCGGATTTGTCAAGTTTCTTACGTTGGGTTTTTCCTCATATGCAAGTCTTGTCCATTAGGAATATCACAGGTAACTGCATAAAAATACATAATGGTAGAAGATAAACATTTAAAATAACCCCGGGTCGTGGTATTGGTAAACCCTTATGAAGTTGCTAAATAAATAATACCAAATAAACATCAGCATATACACTATATTGTCAAAGGTATTGGGACACCTATCTTTACATGCACATAAACTTTAATGGCATCCCAGTCTTAGTCCGTATTGTTTAATATTGAGTTGGTCCACCCTTTGCAGCTATAACAGCTTCAACTCTTCTGGGAAGGCTGTACAAAAGAGTGTGTCTATGGGAATGTTTGACCATTCTTACAGATGCACATTTGTGAGGTCAGGCACTGATGTGGACGAGAAGGCCTGGCTCAGAGTCTCTGCTCTAATTCATCCCAAAGGTGTTCTATTGGGTTGAGGTCAGGACTCTGTGCAGGCTAGTCAAGTTCCTCCACCCCAAACTCACTCACCCATGTCTTTATGGACCTTGCTTTGTGCACTGGTGCGCAGTCATGTTGGAACAGGAAGGGGCCATCCCCTAACTGTTCCCACAAAGTTTGAAGCATGAAATTGTCCAAAATGTCTTGATAGGCTGATGCCAAACCAAACCCCTGAAGAAACAACCCCAAACCATAATCCCCCCTCCACCAAATGATTTGGAACTGTGCACAAGCATATGACATAACCGATATATTTATTCAAAGGTAGTCTCCATACATGTTCTTTCTCTTCCTGCCGGGTACAGTACCCGGAGACTACCTTTGAATGAATATATCGGTTATGTCATATGAACGCTCAACACGTTTATCATTGTGGAAACGCTTATGCAGTGATCCTCATACTGTGGAAATCCGTTAAACAAGTGGTCCAGATAATACAATCATATGCCTGGCTTTCAGCTGGGTCTGGTAAGCTACCTTATTGTCTGGTGGTGAATTCACATGGTATAAAGTGCACTGGGTGTCTCTGATCAATTGGTCACCCCGATCTTCTCAAGAATTTTCAGCTTATGGACTGTCAATAATAGCGCAGCTTTATATATATTTTAATGTGTCTTTCGTTTTTCTAGCTGCTGGTTACTTGTTGGGACTTTAGCGCAGTTTACTTTTGTTTTACTTATTCTTAATGCTTTGATATGCTCCACCTCTGTTGTGGATCCTATCCTTGAAAAATGTAAATAAAAATATTGAAATAGAAATTCTTAAGACACCTACTGCATGTTCTCTCCATGTAAGGTCAGACCTGTTAATAGTAATGTTTCATGTCCTTTCTGTCTGCTTACCTCTCTGGTCTGTGTATCATCTTAAGGACCATGCTCTCACACCTGCATGTTTAAGTAATCTCTTCTCAGCATGGCTCCACCCCAGCCTCTAACAGGAAACACTATTTAACTCCATGCACTGCAAACCAGCCTTGCCTGAGAAATAGTGTGTTAAGGCTTCCTGTGTGGTTCTTGCTGCGTGATCTCCATGTGATTCATGTACCGACCTTTTGGCTTGACCATCCCTGTCTGCTTGTAGCCCCAACCTTTGGCGTGTCCTCCTGACCATCCCTGTCTGCTTTTTTGCCCCAACCCTTGGCCTGTCCTCCTGACTATTCCTTGTTGCCCTGGACTTCCACTTCTTCTCCATCCACCAGAACCAGCCGTGAGCGTGAGCTGGGAGAGCCTGGGGGCCGCAACCTGGAGTCAGCTGCAGTGAAGCAATTATTTTGTACTGGAACTGTTGCATTTGTTGTGGCACCATAACAAATTTATTTTTGATGTTGGCATTTACCTTCAGGTGAACTACTGTTGTGGGGACTTCTTGTGCCCCATTGTATGCAAACCTGTACCTGGGGTAGGAAAAAGCCTTGTTTGGTGATGCTGGCTTCTTTATGTACCTGTGCCACATTTTATCATGACACAGGTACATAGTTGATGTATTTATACTCTGGGCAGTAAAATCAAGCCTTTTTCAGGGAATGTGTTTTTCTATTGAAACAAAACTCTCTAAATTGTCATTTACATACTACAATAGAGATAAGTTACTTGGGGTTTGTATACATGCAAGAGTATGGAGGACAGAATGTACTTTACACATACTACAGAAAATAAATAAGTAATACAATTTTAGAAGCAACTAGTTGTCATCCAGGTTCTTTTATCTATAGTATTCCCACAGGACAATACTAGTGAATATGGAGATATTGTATGCATAATGAAGATTTAAGAAAAGAAGCACACAAACTGAGTAGAAGGGGATATAAAGATAAAGTCATTATAAGGGCCCATAAAAGAGCAAAGGACATTAATACAAGCACTAGTTATAAGAAATGCACTACATCTCGGAACTGAGATGAACAAGGAACAAGGATGATCTTATGTTATTCAGTACATGAACCGATTAGAGATATACTTTGGCATATTTTGACTGATGATGATATGTCAAAATTTAGATGTGAAACTCATTTCTTACAAACCAGGTATAGCTTACGGAAAGACATACTCACTATAGGATATGCTAGTACAGAGTTCCTAGGATGGAATGAGAGAGAGATGTTATACAAAGTGGGCACAAATCAATGTAAAAAATATAACTTTTGCACATATATTGAGGTAGGAAATGTAGTTCATAAAATATAATAAAAAAAAAAAAAGTTTTATATATTTACTGTATATTCGTTATATATTTACATGTGGTGATGTTGATTACTTACTTTTGTTTTTGTATTATCATTTTTGTATAGCATATATTTTTTTTGTGTGATTTTCTCATATTTTGGTTTCGTTGGATCTCCCACTACAATCAGCCAACATGGATTTACTGTCGTATGTTGTCTTGTTTTAAATCAGACATAGCGCAACCAATACCTTAGCCACACTCTCTGAAGTAGGCTTTGGGAAAAAATGCCAGGGTCAAGTGGCACAACGTCTTGAGTTTTCCTCTTCTGCCCATGTTTGTTGCTGGATCTATTGGACATGGTGTAGTCTGTCGTAGCCGGTCTACTTACTGAACTGCTTGGCGACAGTGTAGTTGCCTGTGTAAATCTGGTATGGTCTGCACTTTCTCCATGTATGGACATTGGACCTTTGTCTATGCACATTCTGGGCACTGGAATCCTCCAAAACATGCCACTTAACTCAAGTGTATTTGCAGTGGGAGTGACACTCCCCTAATAATCAGTAAAATCATTCCATTTTATTATCTTTACTGCATTCAAACACTTGTTTGTTCACACTCATCAAACACTGCCCAGGCAAGCTATTTTTTTCCATCTTGCCTGCAATCCAGCTATGGCAGCAATGCATTCATGAATCTTTACATATGATTCATGCAGGCTTTTATTCCTCATTCATCTGATTATATGGCATATGGAAGTAAGTTGTATTTATAAGGAGCCTCACGTGGCACTCAACGCTGCAATTATAACATAGTACTTCACGGATGGACTATGATTCATGGTGTACCATTTACCTGCAATAGCAGGACCAATGCACATTACTTTGATTGATTTTGGTTAGTTATGAACATTTTGTAGTTTTATACTACATGGGACAATTAGTATACATTTATGCAGACATAGCCACCAGATTTCTGTTGCTTCATCTAGAAAAATATTTTTGTCTACAGCCTACACTCAGAGTGGCTGCTTATACGTGAATTGCCATTTGTACAAAGACTTTACTGATATATACAAATTGACAAAGTCATTGCAAACGCATATTATTTAGCTGATGTTTGACATTTATGGATATAGATACATTTGAATTCAATACCTAATGGGATATACAGTGCTACACATATTTAGTGCTGGAACAGCCAGTAGATTACTGTTCTATCTATATGGAAAATTAAATAATATTCAGACTTTATTGGAATATAAATATACTATAAATATATTTTCATGGGCAGAGATATCATTTGGATATACAGTATAGTTCAACCCTAAGAAGAATATCATGTTAATATGTATATAAGTGGTGTCACGATAATAAAGAGTAGTATGGACTTCCATGCTGCAGCATCGTTCTACCTCTGCCCCTCCAGTGTTCAATGGAGCGCGCTGAAAGGCTGAGCCAGCTGCCAATCAGGCATGTGGGTGGTTCCTGACAATATGGTCGAGATCCTTCCAGAGCTATGGAGCAACATCAGCTCACAGTGGACTTTAGCCCACTGTCTGCTGATTCCGGGTCACAGGAGAGCAAAAGTAAGTGCACTCCTGTGACTGAGAAGTATGGCCAAAAAAGCTTTGGCCATAATCCTCTTTTAAGATTTTAATTATTTTACTATCTTTGGGGATTTCTCTGTAACTCTTTGATATACAGTATACATAATTGGTACTAATAATGGTGGAATTATTTTTGTATTTTTGTCGAAGCCTTATTTGTACAGATCCCAGTTATAGGCCTTACTAGTTAAACGTGTAAAAAAATCAGTTGTTTTTTTTCTGATGCCCTCTAAATGACATGCCAGCTACAGGCACCCATAAAAGGACTTGGAATAACTCCCAAAAATAGGAGCTGTGTGTAGATAATGGTTGGCTGCTCCATTAAAGAGATCAGCTACCCCCAGCTACTCCAGACATGACATTACTTTGCAAGTTCTACAGGTTTTACTTCTGAATCTACTGGTATGTTTTCTCTAATACTATATATATCACACATTTAAAAAAAAATCACATTAGTTGTTATTGTAGGTACACTATATTTTCAAAAGTATTGGGGCGCCTGCCTTTACATGCACAGGAACGTTAATGGCATCCCATTCTTAGTCCATATGGTTAAATATTGAGTTGCCCCTCCTCGCTTCAAGCAACTCATGGAGGGAACACTGTAGGTTCCTCCGATCTCACCCCAACATCTGTGCTGCGATCAGTGGCCCATACAGCAGCCCAGCCATTCTTCTCGTTCCCCGTGTGCACCGGGTGACCATATGCCCCGTCATTCGGCCACGGTTGAGGACCTAATGGTAACATCTCTTCACATGGGCAAGTAGGCTGCACAGCCCCTGGTCCTTTACATCTGGCCAATAGTGGATTTGGTGCGGGCTCCTTCATAGCACAAATTTTTACCATTGAATCTCTTATTGACTTTTGACATGTCTTTTATGCTTACATCAGTTCAATAAAAAGTTATTTTTAATGACTCTGGTGACAATTGCTTTTCCTAGTTTGGTGCTCAATAGAAGTGTGTGAAAACGCATGCCACATACAGCCTTAAGCGCTTTCACAAGAGACATTTTGGTGGTTGCTTCAATATTCAGTTGGCCACCCTTTGCAGCTATAACAGCTTCAACTCTTCTGGGAAGGCTGTCCACAAGGTTTAGGAGTGTGTCTCTAGGAATGTTTGACCATTCTTATAGAAGCGCATTTGTGAGGTCAGGTACTGATGTTGGATGAGAAGGCCTAGTTCTAATTCATCCCAAAGGTGTTCTATTGGGTTGAGGTCAGGACTCTTGCTTTGTGCACTGGTCCGCTGGTTCTGGTGGAGGGGGGTTATGGTGTGGAGTTGTTTTTCAGGGGTTGGGCTTGGCCCCTTAGTTCCAGTGAAGGGAACTCTTAAGGCATCAGCATACCAAGACATTATGGACAATGTCATGCTCCCAACTTTGTGGGAACAGTTTGGGGATGGCCCCTTCCTGTTCCAACATGACTGTGCACCAGCGCACAAAGCAAGGTCCATGTAAGGGCAATTATAATACCTTGTACAGTCCTGCTCATCATTATTGGCACCCCTTCATGTTTTGCATAACTGAGTGAATGTCTTCAGAAATAAATGGAAATGTACCAAATTTATATCAGCAGGATCTTTTAACAATACGTTTTGTACTTCCCCACGGTTATTACTACTCGTCCTGACATGTTCCATAATATTAACGGGAATGTACCTGGAACGAAACACGCGACCACGTGTCAGTACAACCTTGTCCTTCCCCGGTAGGGGTTTGACAAGGGTGTTTCAACCCTCGTACTGTAACAGGTATTACAGAACCATACGACTACGGAATTCTCAAGGGAAGTGACCTTGATTCCCCGGTTCGGGTTGGGGACTTTTTGTTGAGGTGTGGTATTGGGGGGAGGTGGTCTTGGTCGCCTGGTCACGTGTTTCGTTCTCAGGACTGGAGTTGGGTTATCTTGTGGAAACCCTACTTAATCTTGATCCGGA
>BLSH010319659.1:986577-1007588 GCA_018402905.1 Glandirana rugosa | reverse complement strand
TCCTTAAATTGTGCAGCTATGATGTTTTTGATAGCGTATCCTTCACCATCGGTCACCACATGCGTGTGCACACATTGGGGGCTCACCAGAGGTGAAAGATAGATAGGCTCATCTTTCCAAGAATAGAGGGGGCTCATCACACAATGACCTTCCCAAGAACCGCATCCACAGGCACTCGTTCCTCTCCAGCATGTATAATCATGGGGAACAAGCAAGAAAGACCCTCATAGTGTATCACTTAAGGTATAGACATTTATTCAAACAGCACCGATTGCGCTTACATTAAAAACACTTTAAAACAGCAAGTTTCATTTAGCCAGATAGTCCTACCGCTCGGCCCTCCAACGCTCCTCTCCTCCACATCCAGAGCGTCACAGCCGTCGGTACAAACGTTCGCCTCGGGTCGCCGTGTGGCCACGCCCTGACGTTTCGTCACTTCCGACTTGATCACAGCCCTGTGAGCAATCGGTGCTGTTTGAATAAATGTCTATACCTTAAGTGATACACTATGAGGGTCTTTCTTGCTTGTTCCCCATGATTATACATGCTGGAGAGGAACGAGTGCCTGTGGATGCGGTTCTTGAGAAGGTCATTGTGTGATGAGCCCCCTCTATTCTTGGAAAGATGAGCCTATCTATCTTTGACCTCTGGTGAGCCCCCAATGTGTGCACACGCATGTGGTGACCGATGGTGAAAGATACGCTATCAAAAACAGCATAGCTGCACAATTTAAGGAGTATTTATCCCTGCACTTTATTCAATGTTGCACAATTGATTTTTTTGCACTACCACCTTGGTTTTTGCATTTAAGTGATTGAAGGTGAAGGACTCAACTTTGAAGCAAGTTTGATTCAAGGAGGACATACCTTTGCACTTCATTGAGGATTGCACTGTTGAGACTTTTTGCACTAGCACTTTGTTTGTATTTTTTGCACTAAATTGTTTTGCACAATATATATTCAGTTTTAGCGCTGCTTTCACTATCAGGGATATAGCTGATCTTCGGAGTTTTTTATATATTTATAGCAGTGTTACTGTTCTATTAATACTGATTCCATAACGGAAGTAAATCGCCGCCAAGCAGATCAATCTGTACATAATACAGGGGCCCCCCGATTGACGGTAATACACCCGCGCCACAGAAGGTGCATTGCACCTCAAAGATCCAGACCAGCGTTTGCTCCAGCGTTAACCGCTCAGGGCGCCTGCTGGCCGGGATGATCGGGCGGGTAGCGTGTGGTTATCAAATAATGGTAGGTTTCCATTGTAAATGGCCTTTCCTCAATATCGGTTAAAGCCATATTCGCTGTACACAGCGAATACCGGTAAACCGACACTGGGAGACACTGTGACAATACATAATACACATCCTAAATTTCTACAACATCCATAAAAACATGGAAGGGCGAGTTTGGGATGGGGGAACTTGACTGGAATGCAGTCCTGACCTTAACCCAATAGAACACCTTTGGGATGGATTAGAGTGGAGACTGCAAGCCAGGCCTTCTCATCAAACATCAGTGCCTGACCCCATAAATTTGCTTCTGTAAGAATGGTCAAAGATTCCCATAGACACACTTCTAAACCTTGTGGACAGCCTTCCCAGAAGAGTTGAAGCTGTTATAGCTGCAAAGGGTAGGCCAATGCAATATTGAACCTTACAGTCTAAGACTGGGATGGTATTAAAGTTCATGTGGTAGTAAAGGCATGTGTCCCAATACTTTTGACAATAGTGTATGTACTGTACAGGGTGGGCCATTTATATAGATACACCTTAATAAAATGGGAATGGTTGGTGATGGCACGTTCCCTGAGTTTTTCCAGCAAGATGGTGCACCACCACATTATGGGTGTCAGGACCGAGCATTCCTAGATGAACAGTTTCCTGGAAAGTGGATTGGTCATCGTGGGCGACAGGAGAGGTGTACCCTTGATGTTACTGGAGTACTGGATGTTACTGGAATGAGCTCGATGCTCGTGGAGTTTTGCATGCGATTTGTTTTTAAAAAGTGAGTGTTTCTGTTTTTTTATCTAATAAACGCTTGTTAAAACGTTATTTGCACCAAGAGAGGTTTTGTTTGTTGCCCCCATATACCCCCCCGAGATGACCCCAGAGAAATAGCTGATGGTATGGAGCCTATATGAGTAGAGAAGGAAGCAAGAGGAAGGAGCAGGAGACCAAGGACCCCTAGTGGTGGAACTGATCCCTTACCACACAAAGATACCTTTTATGTGCTTCTGTTTAGCACACTCCAGGTGAGAGGCTTGAGCACCTAGAAGTGATATCACAGATGAAAAGTCACCATATTATATGCCCTGCTAACATCACTTAAGCACCTATAAAGAAAGGCACAAGATATTTTTTAAGAAGAAAGTCACAGCCCGAAGGATCGGTTTTATGCATGCTCTTATAGACTATTAATACAGAAGTTTTACCCCCTGTTTTATATCTGGACTTGCTAAATGTTTTATATATATGATCTGATGTTGCACAGCTTGGGTTGATTGATGTGGTATATGTTGGTCCAGCCTCGAGACGTATAACGATATACCATTAAGCAGTATTTATTTATATATACTTTATTATCATTTTTACTACACTTAGATCTTATTATATCAGGATTTTACGCTTGTTATGCTTTTATTGCTATGGAATTTAAAATGATATACAAGTGTTAGCGCTCCACCCCTTTTACTTGTGTTTAGATTTTGTTTGATGTTGTGGATTCACATCTTTGTGTGAGCAGCTGACACACACCAGCTACCATACGCACATAGAGAGACTGTGGGAGCGCAGAAGCACACCTTTAATATATGCATTGGCAATCCAACACAATGGGCAGCACATTAAACACATATTATAAGTGGTCAGAAACTTGTAAATAACTCATGAAAGAATAAAGTTACGTTAAAACCAAGCACACCATTGTTTTTCTTGTGAAATTCCCAATAGGTTTGATTTGTCACTTGATTCTCTTCCTATTGAAAAAACAAAAGTTGGATTCAAAATGGCCGACTTCAAAATGGCCGCCATGGTCACCACCCATCTTGAAAAGTTTCCCCTCTCACATATACTAATGTGCCACAAACAGGAAGTTAATATCACCAACCATTCCCATTTTATTAAGGTGTATCCATATAAATGGCCCACCCTGTATATGTAATTAGCTCAGGGGGAATAAGGATAGAAACTACAGAAGAGAAAAGCAATTGGAAGGGAAGGTAAGGAAGGAAGGAAGGAAAGGGAAGGAAAGGAAAGGGAAGGAGACAAAGAATAGAAGAAAGCAGTGAGGAAGAAAGAGATATAAGAAAGGAGGAGGAGAGTGGAAAAAAAAGAAAAGAAACAAGGAAGAAAAAAGTAAGCTATAAAGTGAGGGAAGGAAGGGAGGAAAAGGAGAGAGATAAAGCTAGGAAGGAGGAAAGTGAAAAGGGAAGGGAGGACAAGACTGTCAGGTACTCTTTTAAATGTATAAGTTGATATTTAATCAGGAAATGCTGACATTTTATATAGGTTGTATTGGCTCACCTCATGACTCACATATTACAGAGTGTACTGAACTGTGTGCTGTAATTGATGTCTTATCACTGTCGAGGAAAAATGGAAACAATACTGAATGCACACCTGCATATTGTTTAACTTAATGAAACACAAGCCCATGAATAATACTTCCTGTAGATTTGCGAAAGGAAGTTGTTCATGCAGATATGATTCAACCACCCTTATTGTACAGAGTTGCGCAGAGTTATCCATAGATAGAGGACAATTGTTATAGGGTGTCTATGGGTACCTTTACTTACAGCATTGAATTTGAGTGATGAACTTGTTTCACTTAAATTGATGCCCCTCCGTGTTCATAGGCATGCACCATTGTTTGGTTTATATCTTTCACCGTACAATGCTGATGTGCACCCACTATATTAAAGCATACAGATTGGCATCTGTACCTGGCCTCCTTGGCCTGTTTTGATGTTGCCAATGGATGGGGCTTTGACTAGACAATCCGTTTGTTTGAAAAATTGAATTTTTATACGATCTAGGTTGCATCTGGGTGTCAGTGAACATAGTTGTATAAAAAGACTGCTGCAAAAAAGGAAGAACATGACTAAGGCTGTTTAAGTATTGGAGTCTGAGCTGTATGTCATTACAATTTTACAGACCATTACATTAAACATATTTTAACAGTTTCTTAAATTGAAGGTTAGTTAGTAAAAGAAGCCCATTATCTAGTTTTGGATCAGTTTGCTAGTTTTTTTCAAGCCCAAGGTTATTCTTCTTAGCAGGTTCTCGGATGATTATAATAAAGTGTACCAGCTTCAAAATGCTTGAATAATATATTTTACAGTCATATGCAAAAGTAAGCACACCCCATTGAAATAGCTGACTTTTTAAAATATGTTTAAATGGGCAAACATTAGATCTTGATTCAAATAGGGCTTACAGGTAAAGGTGATATACTTGAATGAATGACACAAAAAATTGAGATGGTGTATTATTTTTTGTTATTTATCGTTCATTTTTAAAGGGACTAAAATGCAGATTTGTCTGCAAAAGTAAGTACACTTCTACATCTACCACCACTTCAAATATGGGAGTATGCAGGTAGAACTTTTCACATTAAAAACCTGAGACACCTGGTGTTCTCCTTGCTATTGACATGTGTGGTGCCATCATACCAAGATCAGTAGAGCTCTCTAAGGCCTTCAGCATGAATGTTGTAGATGCCTATGAGTCTGGCAAGCGTTTTTAAAAAAATATTTGAAATATGTAATTAAATGTAAGGAAAATAATCTACAAATGGCATAGATTTCCAGGAACTGATAAATGGTCAAGGACTAGCTGGTCGAGTAGATGCAAGCAAAGACTGACCATTTGATGCTAAGAAGTCTCCAAGACCCCCAAATTTCATCTCGGCGTGTTCAGGTAACTTTTGCAACTATTGAAATCAACTTGTGCTTTGATCTACAATTAGAAAGAGATGGCAGAATGAAAAACCTTTTGCTGTCCAAAAAACAACATTACAACAAGACTGAAGTTTGCCATTGACTATATAGGCAAAGGCCAGATCTTCTGGAACAAAGTGAAGAAGATTGATCAATCAAAGATAGCGTAGTTTGGTCACAGTAACAGTAGACATGTTTGCTGCAAACTGAAGACAGAATTTCAGAAGAACTTCATAACAATAGTGAAGTCTTCTGGTGGAAATATGGTTTGGTGTTGAGCTTGCAGTCATTGAGTCAACTATAGATTTTACATCATATCAAAGTGTGTGTCATGAGACTGTGAAGCCATCTGTCCCAAAGTTAAAGTGGAACTGGGATTGAGTCTTTCAACATCATGATGATTTGAAACACACCAGAAAATCCATCAAGGAATTGCTCAAAAGAAGAAATAAAGAGTTACAGTATCTCACAAAAGTGAGTACACCCCTCTCATTTTTGTAAATATTTTAGTATATCTTTTCATGTGACTACACTGAAGAAATGACACTTTGCTACAATGTAAAGTAGTGAGTGTACAGCTTGTATAAAAGTGTCAATTTGCTGCCCCCCCAAAATAACGCAACACACAGCCATTAATGCCTAAACCGCTGGCAACAAAAGTGAGTACACCCCTAAGTGAAAATGTTCAAATTGGGCCCAAAGTGTCAATATTTTGTTTGGCCACCATTATTTTCCAGCACTGCCTTATAACCCTCTTGGGGGTGGTGTTCATCAGAGCTTCACAGATTGCCACTGGAGTCCTCTTCCACTCATGAAGCTGGTGGATGTTAGAGACCTTGCGCTCCTCCACCTTCGGTTTGAGGATGCCCCACAGATGCTCAATAGGGTTTAGGTCTGGAGACATGCCTGGCTAGTCCATCACCTTTACCCTCAGCTTCTTTAGCAAGGCAGTGGTCGTCTTGGAGGTGTGTTTGGGGTCGTTATCATATTGGTATACTGCCCTGCGGCCCAGTCTCCAAAGGGAGGGGATCATGCTCTGCTTCAGTATTGCTTGACTGTAGGCAAGACACACTTGTCTTTGTACTCCTCACCTGGTTGCCGCCACACACGCTTGACACCATCAGAATCAAATAAGTTTATCTTGGTCTCATCAGACCACAGGACATGGTTCCAGTAATCCATGTCCTTAGTTTTGTCTTCAGCTGTTTGCAGGCTTCCTTGTGCATCATCTTTAGAAGAGGCTTCCTTCTGGGAGGACAGCCATGCAGACCAACTTGATGCAGTGTGCACTATGGTCTGAGCACTGACAGGCATACCCCCCACCCCTGCAGCAATGCTGGCAGCACTCATACGTCTATTTCCCAAAGACAATCTCTGGATATGACGCTGAGCATGTGCACTCAACTTATTTGGTCGACCATGTCAAGGCTTGTTCTGAGTGGAAACTGTCCTGTTAAACTGCTGTATGGTCTTGGCCACTGTGCTAAAGCTCAATATCAGGGTCTTGGCAATCTCCTTATAGCCTAGGCCATCTTTATGTAGAGCAACATTTTTTTTTTTTTAGATCCTCAGAAAGTTCTTTGCCATGAGGTGCCATGTTGAACTTCCAGTGACCAGTATGAGAGAGTGAGAGCGATAACACCAAATTTAACACATCTGCTTCCCATTCACACTTGAGACCTTGTATCACTAATGAGTCACATGGCACCGGGGAGGGAAATGGCTAATTGGGCCCAATTTGGACATTTTCACTTAGGGTGTACTCACTTTTGTTACCAGCGGTTTAGACATTAATGGCTGTGTGTTGAGTTATTTTGAGGGGACAGCGAATTTACACTGTTATACAAGCTGTACGCTCACTACTTTACAATGTAGCAAAGTGTCATTTCTTCAGTGTTGTCACATGAAAAGATATAATAAAATATTTACAAAAATGTGAGGGTGTACTCGCTTTTGTGAGATTCTGAATGTACTGCCCCAGTCAAAGCCCAGATTTGATTCCCACTGACATTTTATAGGGGTATTTTGAAATGGGCAGTTCATGCAAGAAGAACCAAAATAATTTTGCGTGGAGAAGTGGTCATAGGTTTCAGTAAGTCAATGTCAGAGATTAGTGGGCAGGTATAGATCAAAATGATTTCAAGAAGTGATTTCTGCAACAGAGGCAATACTAGCTGTTAATGACAATGGCATACTTACTTTTTCTACAGTACATCATTGCATCTATTGACATTTCAGTTGAAAAGGCACAATTTTCAAGTGTATCACCTTTATCTATAGACACTGTTTGAATAAAGATCTAATATTTGCTTGTTCATACAGTATATGTTGAAAAGTCAGCAATTTCATTGGAGTCTACTTAATTTTATACATGACTGCATGCAGGGCAGCAATCAGAAATTTTGGGGCCCCTTACACAGCTTCAGGGCCCCCCCGGGGCCTGACCACAAACTTTCCCCAGGGCCCACTCACTGGCCGTCCCACCAAATACGCCCACTGGCCATTTCCACTGAGTCCTTCGGTGCACCCACTTTTATTTTAACACTCTTACAACCAGAAAATACCTCAGCCACAGTGCCGCACACACACTGCCAGTGTCAGCGCTATGTCCCTCTCTCATTCTCCCCTTATCTGTCCTGACTCCCAGAGGAGCCTTACCTTTGTGCGTTCCAGGGCCAATCCTAGGGCTGGCTGCTGGTCCTCCTGGGGCTGGCTGCTGGTCCTGATTCCTGGTTGCTGGTTCTGGGGCCTGGCTTTTGGGGCTGGGCTGCTGGTCCTGGGGTCTGGCTGCTGGGGTTGAGCTCCTGGTCCTGGGGTCTGGCTGCTGGGGCCTGGCTGCTAGGCCTGGGCTGCTGGTCCTGGGGACTGGCTGCTGGGACCTGGGGTCTGGCTGCTTGGGTCTGGCTGCTGGAACCTTGGCTGCTTGTCCTGGGGACTGTGCTGCTGGTCCTGGGGTCTTGCTGCTAGGCCTGGGCTGCTGGTCCTGGGGTCTGGCTACTAGACCTGGGCTGCTGGTCCTGGGGCCTAGGGTCTGGCTACTTGGGTCTGGCTTCTGGGGCCTGGGCTGCTGGTCCTGGGGCCTGGGCTGCTGATCCTGTGGTCTGGCTGCTAGGCCTGGGCTGCTGGTCCTGGGGTCTGGCTGCTAGGCCTGGGCTGCTGGTCCTGATGTCTGGCTGCTAGGCCTGGGCTGCTGGTCCTGGGGACTCGCTGCTGGAGCCTGGGGCCTGGCTGCTTGGGTCTGGCAGCTGATGCTTGGGCTGCTTGTCCTGGGGTCTGGCTGCTGGGGCCTGGGCTTCTGGTCCTGGGGTCTGGCTGCTAGGCCT
The DNA here is from genome assembly GCA_018402905.1 of Glandirana rugosa. Classification (NCBI taxonomy): domain Eukaryota; kingdom Metazoa; phylum Chordata; class Amphibia; order Anura; family Ranidae; genus Glandirana; species Glandirana rugosa. The sequence goes on along the minus strand of BLSH010319659.1, from coordinate 999,324 downwards.
GGGCTGTTGGTCCTGGGGTCTGGCTGCTAGGCCTGGGCTGCTGGTCGTGATTTCTGGCTGCTAGCCCTGGGCTCTGGTCCTGGGGTCTAGCTGCTGAAGCCTGGGCTGCTGGTCCTGGGGTCTGGCTACAGGCCCACTCCCCACCTCCCCTCACATGAAAAGAAACTATCACCTGTGCTGAGAGCTGAGGCAGAGGGGGGTGCCATGGGGGGCAGCCTATACTGATGTCCCCAGGCTGCTGCAGGAGAGGCAGAGGGGAGGCGTCATGGGGGGAGGGTAACAGCCTATACTGATGTACCCAGGCTGCTGCAGAAAAGGCAGAGGGGAAGCGCCATGGGGGGAGGGGAACAGCCGATACTGATGTCCCCAGGCTGCTGCAGGAAAAGCAGAGGGGGGACGCCATGGGGGGGGGGCAGCCCATACTGATGTCCCCAGGCTGCTGCAGGAAAGGCAGAGGGGGATGCCATATGGGGGACAGCCATACTGATGTCCCCAGGCTGCAGCAGAAAAGGCAGAGGGGGGGCTCCATGGGAGGGGCCCATACTGATGTCCCCAGGCTGCTGCAGGAAAGGAAGAAGGTGGGCGCAGGCAGAGAGCAGACTGGGCACCGCGATCTGTAGCAATTAAAAGAAAAATCTTTCCCCAGCCGAGCAGACTCTTTCCTCACTTTTGGGTGCCAGTGCACAGTGATCTCCTGAGCCACAACAAGTACATGACAGTCCCCGTCTGCCCGGCGGATTGCTATAGAACAGATGGGACTGTCATTTACTTGTTGTGGCACAAGAGATCACTGTGCACCCGAAAGTGAGGAAAGAGTCCACTCGGCCCCATGGCATCCCCGGGCCCCCCCTCTGCTTCAGCTCGCAGAGCAGGTGACAGTTTCTTTTCATGTGAGGGGAGGCAGGTAGCAGGCCCGATTCCGGGCCCCTTGAGATGCTGGGGCCCCTTACAGGAGTACTGCCTGTACCCCCCTGATGGTGGCCCTGACTGTATGTTCTCACCCCATCAAAAGACCTCATCCTATCAAGTATAAAATATACAATGTTACCATAATCACTTTAATGATGCAGAATTTTCCTGGGACTTTTCTGGAGGCTTTAGACAATGTCAATGTAAATGTTATTATTATTCTGACAATACTCTTAAACCGGGTACATACGGACCGAATATCGGTAGACAATGGCCAGTTAAAAAAAAACATCCGACATTCGGCTGGCTTCTGTCGGATTAGCATGCTGGAAAACCAGTATTTGACCGACTTCCGATCAGCGCTTACAGCCAATGGCAGAGAGCGCTAATCGGAGTGCTTAGGTGAGGGGGCTGCCCCCCTGTCAGAACACAACAGCTGAAAGGGGAAGATCGCTGAACTAACCTTGCATGGTTAGTACAGCAGCTCTGACTGTAGTAGTCAGGTTCTTTTTCGTTCAACCCGCAGGGTTGAACGGAAAAAAAAAAAATGAATAGTGTGTACCAGGTTTTAGTGCTAAAGTTTCACTCCAAAATCTGTAAGTGGGATGCTTATTTTTTTTATTGGTATTTATTATTGGTGGCTAGGGCCGATTATATAGGGGAATAGGACTGTAGGTTTCAGCTCCCTGGGATATCTATCAACCCTTATTCCTGTTAGGGAGGGGTGGCTTGGGGTTGAGGGGAGTGCGATGATTGGGTAACTGAGGGGGTGGACGGAGGAGATGGGTTATTGGGACACCTTCATGATGCAATGCTATATGTGATTTTTTTATTCTTCAATAAAATAGTAGTTGACTCATTGGATGGTATAGCCATTGTTTTTTGTTTTTTCTTATTTAGGATGCTTATCCTCCCTTTCATTGCTTGGTAGGAAATTTCATTTAGGATATTTAAAATGTTTTTGGGGACTCTTGTTTATTAACTTCCTTCTGGGATCCTTTATATGGCCATGCAACTAGTTATAAAGGTGGACTGATGATGACATAAAAACACCAGATATGTTTTTTTGGCAGCTAATTAATATCATACCGAGCATTTAGCATCACTGCCAATTAATCTGCTTCTTCTTCTACAATGAAGAATCCTTGCATGAACTATCCACAGAGTTATCCAAAGGAAAATTTCCAACATCAATTCTTGTATCTCTGTGTTGATAAAGGACATCTGGTTAAAAACTGTCTAAAGAAATAGGAACAACTGAGAGTTTAGGCAAGTTCACAAAAACACATAAAAGTGATTGTGCATTTTCTCTTTAAATATTCAGAATAAATGTATTCCTCTGACAAAACTATCCAGTCTAGTTGGACCCATAGGGCACAAAACTAAGAACGTTGCAGAACCTTCCATGTCTGCTGTGCTGATCTTACAAATTTATGTTAATGAATAGGGGAGGAGGGTTTCAGGAGGGAGCGAAGAGGCGGATGAAACCAGCTCATCACAGGGGAAGCAATAGCGGCCCTTTGTGTTAATCCTAACCACCACCTTACCCTAGGTGAAATAATAGCAATTGGACATTGTATTATAATCTATTCCACTGAAATTTCCCCTGCGAACCTGGCTTAGAGGTTGTCATAGACATGGGATAATTTCCCAGTGCAGGTTATTTCCAGATGGATGGAGTAACTATCTTCCCATGTACCTTATGTACCCACTTATCTTACCTGTCTTATCGCTTTTTTTCCTGACAGTAGCAGTGTTATGTGGGACTATTTAAAGACAAAGATTGTTGTCCAATCTATGCATTGTAGGCAGTGATAGTACAGGTAACCCCAAAGCTAAAATTTCTCCTTACCAGGGAGTCATATAACTTTTCAACCAGAGCACGAGAATAAGGGTACCTCAGGGCATCTCCTTACTGTTGAAGGGCATGCAGCATCGTGGCTACAAACCTACAGCCCCTTTTCCATTTATATAAGCCCACTTGCTTGAACTACCAGGCTAAGAATATTGGGGAATGGGGCATGTTTTTAAATGTTATTCTCTTAACCAAAAAAAAAAATAGGCCAGAAGACCTCTACAGCAACAGTTATGGGCCATGAAATATCAGTTATTGTATAAATATAAACAGTGTTGTATTAGATACCATGCATCCCTAGACACAATTGCAAAACTAACTTTTATTTTTTAGAGTCACAACCAGAAATTTCCATAACATCTATAACATCTAAAACAAATAGTACAGCAAATCTGCAGATTTACAAGAATAGTCTCCACTTATCTACGTGGATAGAAGGGGTTTATGACAATAGACAAAACACTCACTAAGAGACCCTCCTCGTCTCTTCTCTTTTCTGTGGGTTTTATCTGTCCCTACCATGCGCCTCTGACCCAGGCCGCCCACAAGGAGTCAACGCTGGGAACTGCAGAGGTTTATCCCTATCCACACACAGTCCAACCCGTGAAGGGGGACACAAACACATTCACACACACACGTTACCCAACCAGAAAGGTCCGAGATTGGTCTGGTTTCCTTGAGAACCGACAGATAGGATACATAGGAAAGGCAGAAAAAATAGCAAGCTTAAGGACAGCTTACCTAGCCGGCATTTAGAGGTCTGCGTTCCCGATGATCCCGATCAAGGCGCGGTTCCTTCTGGAGACTCTGCCAACTCCTGAGATGACTCGCCACTTAATGTTATGGAAATTTCTGGTTGTGACTCTAAAAAATAAAAGTTAGTTTTGCAATTGCAGGAACAGATCCACAGGACTCAATCTCTGTGTTTAAAATGTCCGTTCTAACAAGATTTATTGTTACATGATATTTTATGCATAGATAAGAAAGGGGTGGTGTGAATTGTTATTAGAAACTAACAAATAGAAATATATTATTAAAAGCTAGCGAATAGAATAAGTTCAAAAGTAAAACATAGAGAGGGGAGGGGGGAGTAGAGACAGAGTGAGAGCTTCTAGGAGAAAGTGTATCTGTGTGATAAGTGAAGGCCACAGAAGACATTGCAGCAGCGTGAGCAAAATGGAGTCTCTTGTGCTTAAATGAACAATACAGTGAAAGTCCATGTCACACGTGTATGTTAGCCCCCTATTGTACAAGATTCCCTCTTTGTCTCATGCAATTGTCTTTAAAAAAAAAAAAAAATACAGTAAAACCTTGGATTGCGAGTATAATTCGTCCCACAACCATTTATTCATAAGTCCTTCAGTTTATAGTCCATATAAAAAGATTATAGCAATGTGATAGGTTGTGTAACCATAACATGTCCATCCACAAATGGCAGGCTCCACAAGGAGATTAGAAGAAAAACCCAGCAGCAGCTACAGAGTGTAAAAGAGAAGAGACGCGCCTCTAAGTGTAGCAATATAGTTACATGTAATGAAGGTACAACATTTAGCAACTCACATGGTTGATGATGAAAAGAGGCACATCTAAGTATGAAGGCATCCGGGGTAAAGCTGTCCACATAGACCGTCCTCCACACCGCTGGCTCTCACCGCTGTCATTCTGCAATCATGACTGGAAAGACTACCCTGCAGTAGAGCGATCTGAAAGCGAGGCTTGAAGCTCTCTTGGAGTGCAGCATTGAAGGGATGCCGTCGATGGCGGCGCGGAGGATGGTCTACGTGGACAGCTTTACCCCAGATGCCTGCATACTTAGATGTACCTGTTTTAATCATCAACCATGTGAGTTGCTAAATGTTGTACCTTCATTAAATGTAACCATATTGCTAGACTTAGAGGCGCCTTTCTTCTCTTTTATACTCAGTTGTGACGCAGTGCTACTTGTATATCAAGACATCACTTGTATATCAAGTCAAATTTTTTTCTTCAATTTTGCTTGTCTTGCAAAACACTCTCAAACCAAGTTACTCTCAAAACAAGGTTTTACTGTAATACTGATATGCACACTTGGATGCACCATGGGGCCTGTGAAATTTGCAGAGCTACCATTTATCTGTGCAAATCAACAAACAAGAGAAAGGAGAGATGGTTTCAAGCTGCTTGAACTGGGTGAATCTTCTGACTCCTCTTACCATCTTCTGTACCCCCCCAAAGAAGGTTACAAATTAAGGAAAAATTATCACAAAGATTTAATTCAGAGGCTTGGTGCTGCCTCTTCTGCATATTAACGTACCACAAATTCATAGTAACCATCCAGGTGACAGACATCCATAGTGACCAAGCTAAAATGAAAAGACTCTGAATGTCACTGAAAGTGTTCCTTAACTGTTGGTCCTCAAACTGCTAGCCACAATCAACTAACTTGGAGCAATTATTTATAATTATGAATCAAAATGTTTTAACAAAGAGAAGTTCACTCTCAAACACTCAGCACAATACAGAATGTTCTTAAAGTGATACTAAAACACACTGTTTAATTTACATTGTTCCTTCTATTTCTGTATGTGGATGATGATGGCAATGTAATTATTTTAATAATAAAATAAAAAAAATTTAAAAAATCGAACTACCTTTTTCCTAATTGATATACAGCTGTCACATGGCCTAGCGCTCTCCCAGCCTGTCTGCAGGGAAACATAAGCAGGAGTGTCTAGTCTTCAGCTGCTGGTTACATGTTCAAAATTTAAAAAAAAACTGCCTTTGGAATACAGAGTAAAAATAAATAATTAATATCAATAAACACTTTTAAATTGTCATACAAATATATATTTGAAATTAAATCTTTATTATTTTGTGGAAATAACATGGTGTGGGTGGGTTTCTTCCAGTCACAGGCTGTGTCACACCCCTCCACCCTGTGTCCTAGAATAAGAGGAAGATGAAGCCATCATTAATCTACATGTAATATCCAGCCCCCACTGTGTTTAGCTGGTTAGTGGGCACAGAGAAGGAGGGAGGGAGTGGGGTGCCATTTACCACTATGTATATGCCTACATGTGTGGGCATATACATATGCCTATATTTACATGGGCTGCTGAGATGTGGATGTGATAGGGAGAAAATGCTCAGCATAGAAACTCAATGAAAACTGAGCCGGTGCAGAGCTGCCACCAGAACTACAAAATCTCTAGCTGAATTGGGGACATGAACAGAAGGTGGAGACAGAGAACAGCAGGATCAACCAGGTTTTTTGCAGAATACAGAAAATGAATCTCATAGTGAGTGAGTATGAACAGCGTGTAATACAGCATATATTGATAGGTTTTATTATGTGGGTTTAGTGACACTTTGACTGCTAATACTTTGATAGCAGGATAGCATTTGTTAATATTTTTTAATTAAATTATCCAGTATTTTATGTATGACTGTCCAAAATAAGCATACCCCAAGAAGCAATGCAGTCCTCAGAATACCACAAGAAAGACAGTGAAGACCAGAGAAGTGGAAGTATGGGCTCATTCAGACATGCAGCATCCCTTGCCAGTTGCCATCCCTTGCCACCCTCAGATCACTTTTCAGAGGGTGGTTGACAAGCAGCTAGGAGGCAACATGTCACCTCCTCACCACCCATTTTAACCTTCAAATGGCCGAACCACCACACCTGCATTGCACATGGTTGCACAGCAGCCCTATTACCGTGAAGGGGGTTCAATTTTTGCCATGAAGCAAAGTATTGTGGCCGCGGCATGTGTACAGCCCTGAGCGGATGCATGTCCTTGTTCAGGTGGGTGGTCAGGGGGAAGTAAAACCACAGCAACCGCACCCACCTGCTTTTACCACCCCCTGGCTGCACATCTGATGGAACCTTTAGTGAATTTTAAGGTTGAGGCTAATAAAATGCTTTATAACATAAGAAGTTTTAAAGGCGATATATGGATTGTGTTTGGGAAACCTTTTGTTAGTTTTTTCATAGGTGTTTATTAATATTCCTAAGTTCTCACTATATTTTATTAACACATTTGCTTAAAAATAAATATCCCTTTGACAAAGATAATCTTTGCTACTTGGAAAAAAATCAAAGAAATTTTTGACATGAAACTTGTTCAATGATATAGTGTATATACTGTATAGTATCGGCACATAAATGTCATATATCAGTATGCAGGTAGTATCAGCATATTAACTGCCTTACAGTATCTATTGCCGTCAAATGTGTGCATTATCAGCACATTATCTATCTTTTTTATAGCAGTCAGCTATCAGCTTGTGTCGGAAAATCAGCTGGCACAGTTGGTTTCATTGGCTTGTAAACATTATGAGGTCATATTTGACAATGTCTGGCAATCCATGGCCTGATATTTGCAAATAATGTACCTGATATGAGCATAGCATGCAAGTTGCAAAGATTGGACAATGTGAGGTTTAACATTATTGAACTCCTGTGCTGGAAAATCTCAAGCAAAGCTTTGGAGTTGTTTCCTCTTTTCTGTAGAAAAGGGAATGGTCTCTTCCATGAGTGCACCATATCTGTAAAATGACCAAGAAAATAAGGTGTTGCCTCTTTCAAATAATTTCCTACTTGCCTGTTATTCTGTTATTCTCTCACCATTTATAGATGAACAAGACTCTCAATGAAACATCTCCTGTCCTACAAACCTGTTTTTAAACATGTAATCTCTGAAATAGTTAGCATCATCCTTATGTCCTTGGGGATATAAATATATGCATATCAGGGGTTCTGACATCTGATATGCTCATGCTTGTTGAAGGTCAAGAGATTGTACAATCAGATGTCAGTGGCCAGATTTAGATTAATTAATGTAAAGCTCCGCTGCTACACTATGCTACTTCTTTCCTTTTTGGTGGGATACCCTTGTACAGCTAAAGAAAAATGGGAACAGGATGTAGGGGAGTTATCCCATCCCCTATCTGTGCTAAATGTGCAAACGCACACGGGGTGATCTCATACATTTGCTATGGCACTGCCCCAAGCTGCACTGCTACTGGTCTGATGTTGTAGACAATATTAAAATGGAGTTTCAAACGACTATCTCTTTGGACCCCAAGTGCTGTGTGAGGGGCATTCCGAATCATTTTAACTCTATGGACTCTCAACAGGCAGCCATACTTAAAGCATTATTTTAGGCTAGAAAGCTTATCTTGCAATACTGGAAATCTGATCAGGCCCCATCCCATAGAGAATGGATTATTCACATGGGGGGCACACTCCACATAGAAAAGCTTATTTGCCAGCATAGAGGTTGCCCTTGTAAATTTGATAAGCTGTGGGGGGAGTGGTTAGCTGTGCCAGGCTTATCACCCCTTGACCTTATTATTGACAGAATTTTTTGATAGCGTGTCTCCTACACTGTATTGCTTATCGTTGTCTACTGAATCTTGGTAAGCCTTCTAATGCGGCTGACCCCCCTCTCTACTTCTCTTGTCAGGGTCCTGCTATTCTAAAACAAGCACTACCTGATGTGTAATATTTTTGTGGTTAGGACAAATCCCAACTCTCTATACTTTTATGATGTAATGACTCTGGACTGTTTTTTTTTTTGTTTTGTTTTGTTTTTTTTTTTGCCGCACTTATCTCAGTATGTACGACATGTTTCCATTTTTTGTGCAATAAACTTTCTTCATGATTTGAAAAAAAAAAATATGTACAGTATCTCACAAAAGTGAGTACACCCCTCACATTTTTGTAAATATTTTATTATATCTTTTCATGTGACAACACTGAAAATAACTCAACACACAGCCATTAATGTCTAAACCGCTGGCAACAAAAGTGAGTACACCCCTAAGTGAAAATGTCCAAATTTGGCCCAAAGTGTCAATATTTGTGTGGCTAGCATTATTTTCCAGCATTGCCTTAACCCCTTGGGCATGAAGTTCACCAGAGCTTCACAGTCTGCCACTGGAGTTCTCTTCCACTCCTCCATGACAATATCATGGAGCTGGTGGATGTTAGAGACCTTGCGCTCCTCCACCTTCCGTTTGAGGATGCCCCACAGATGTTCAATAGGGATTAGGTCTGGAGACAGGCTTGGCCAGTTCACCACCTTTACTCTCAGCTTCTTTAGCAAGGCAGTGGACGTCTTGGAGGTGTGTTTGGGGTCGTTATCATGTTGGAATACCGCCCTGTGGCCCAGTCTCCAAAGGGAGGGGATCATGCTCTGCTTCAGTATGTCACAGTACATGTTGGCATTCATGGTTTCCTCAACAAACTGTAGCTCCTCAGTGCTGGCAGCACTCATGCAACACCAGACCATGACACTCCCATCACCATACTTGACTGTAGGCAAGACACACTTGTCTTTGTACTCCTCACCTGGTTGATGCCACGCATGCTTGACACCCTCTGAACCAAATAAGCACTGACAGGCTGACCCCCCACCCCTTCAACCTCTGCAGCAATGCTGGCAGAACTTATACGTCTATTTCCCAAAGACAACCCCTGGACATGACGCTGAGACTTTCTGTTTGAGGATGTCCACAGATGCTCAATAGGGTTTAGGTCTGGAGACAAGGTAAGGGTAAAAAGGGGGGGGGGTACCCTGCTGAGGTATATCCCCAGGTAAGGTACCTTGATGCAACACGTGTGTATCCCCAGCCGGCCGGGATACACACACGTGTTGCACTAAGGTACCTTTTGCGTTCTGCAGACCATTTCCCTTAACCGGGAATATATTCAGCAGGGTACCCCCCTTTTTTACCCTTAGGGGGTTACACTTTGCTATTGAGGTGGATTAAGGAATATTTTGTGTAAACCCACACCATACTAATCAGTCCTGGACGTATTTACATAAAAAACTGACATAAATTATCCCATGGAGGATTTATCCACCTTATCTTATCTGGCACTTGTTTTATGACCTGTCGGCATAGCCATTGAGCCACCCCTTAGGAAATCTCCAGCCATACAGATTTGGTACCACTCGCCACAATTTGGGGTTACTTCACACACCTGGTTGCTTCCATGCTCTTCAAGCACAACCTGCCTGCCCAGAAAGTGGAACATACCACAGTGACCCCTTATATACACCAGGGCTACACACTTAATTGATCTTTGCTCCTTTTTTTAACCCTGTAGGACTCAGAGTTTGTTGTTCATGTTGTTTTATCTGTTCTGTACCCCAGCTTCTCCATCAACAAGGCTGAACAGCACCCACCCCATTGTGTCCTGAAGAAGCTTGATCTTAAAGCAAAATGCGTCGGCAGACTAGGATGGAGTCATGGTTGTGTCTACACCCACATAATATATGTTAATTGGTTACTAAGGACCACATTAGACCCAATTTTTCCCGTTATTTCTTGGTCATATGGGTGGTGCTCAATCCTTTGGTGTGCCTACAAAGTCCAGCTTTTTCTTTGGGAGATCTCCTTATCGCTCAATCCTTAATAGCAAATTTCTTCAGTGTTGTCATATGAAAGATATAATAAAATATTTACAAAAATGTGAGGGGTGTTCTCACTTTTGTGAGATACTGCATTTACCTACAAAAAAAAAAATATGCAAAATTAACACAAGGGATATTACTTACCTTGTGTGTGATGTGTCTCTTGCACTTCTGTCTTCTAGTTCAGTAGAAATCCTCCATCCTCCCCCATAGGGCCGGGGAGGTGTCACAGGCTCTCATCAAGGGTGCCCAGCAAACTCAATTCATGAAAGCCATTACTACAGCTTCTTTGAATGAAACAGGAATGAAGGACAAAAACAGCCCTGATCTGGCACACTTAAAAGGAAAAGTATGGGCAAACATTTTTGGCCATACTTCTATGGATCACAGGAGTGCAGTTTGTTCTGCACTCCTGTGACCTGTTTGCAGCCAACAGCATGCTAAAGCCCACTGTTGGCTGACGTCACTTTGCCAGTCCAGGCTCAGGAAGGATCCTGACCATATGGTCAGGATCCACATAGAAGCCTCGACTGGCTCCTGGCTCAGCTATTCGCTGAGAGCCAGCCCCTCCCACCCCCCCTCCACAGCTGGCAGGGAGAGCAGACAGCTTCTGACTGATAGTCATGGCTCTCTGCTCAAAGCCGAGGGGGAGAAGTGAGCGATCAGTGATATTTGATGGCTCAGATTCTCTTTTAAAGAGGAGCTACAATCATATTTTGTTTATTTAAGGTCAGCAAATGCAAAAACTGTAGCTGCTGACTTTTAATAAACTGACACTCATCTGTCCCAAGATTCAGTAATGTGCTCACCAGAGCCATTCTTTTGATCAGTCTTCTGTCCTCGGCATCTCAACAGTGGGCACCTAGCTGTGGCAGCTTGTGGCTTGCATGCATGAGGTACGCTGCACATTGTGAGTGATCTCACAGTCTTCTGGGACCTGTGATGTGTCCCAGAAGACTACAGGGAGGGCGGGGAAGAAAATTTACCACTCAGATCGCCTACGCCAGTGGTTCTCAATCTCAGTCCTCAAGTACCCCCAACAGGCCATGTTTTCAAATTTTCCTTTATCTTGTACATGTGCTTTAAATCAGAGTCAATGGCTTGGTATTTTGGACAGCTATTTTATCTAAGAGAAATTCCCAAAACATGGCCTGTTGGGGGTACTTGAGGACTGAGGTTGAGAACCACTGGCCTAGGCAATCTGAGCGGAAGTGGGAGCAGGTACCTGTCAAAACCAGGTACCCACTCTCCAACCCCCACACCCCAAAAAAAAAATTCCTAAAGAGGAAGGGGGAGGAGGCCTTAAAGCAGAACTTCCCCATTTGGGTGAAGCTTAGCTTTAAGCCTGGGCGGTTCCGTAGGAAGCGGATGAATTTTGGCACTGATCTGTGTATTCTGGTGGGGTAGGGACTCCCCGCTGTCAGAATGCAATAGAACAGTGGGGGAAATCCCTGCATCCAACTCACGTGTGTTGATGCAGGCATATGCCTAATTTTTTTCCGTTCAACCCACTAGCTGAACAAAACCAAAAAAACTGTAGATGCATACCCAGCTTTACTTTGAGAGGATGTCTCTCCTTTACTGTAAGAAAGGTAAACCTAGACTACAATCATACTGCAGTTTAGCTGTCACCTCTGGAGGCAGCAACACTCTGCTGTGGCTGCATACAAACAGGTCTATTAGCTGTGGCCTGTTTGTGTGCAGTCAATCCGTTGCAAAAAAGCTGGCCCTGGGTGCACACTGGCTGCGTCCAGGGTTGGTCAGGGACTCTATTCTCAGATGAGCAGCAGCACTGGCCATTGATTTGTACAGAGTATAAATCTGACAGCTGCAGCTGTTCTCACACAGTGTGTGCAAGCAGCGTTTACAACCGTTGGCAAGACTCTACTGATTCTTGCTGGCGGACACCCCTGGCCTCAGCCAAACTGCTGTGGGAATGTAGTCTTACTTACTTGTCAATTAAATTATCCAACAACCTGGAAAATCTCTGCAAACTATAAGCACTTATATATTCACAGCAAGCTGATTTTCAGGGCAGGGCCCCTACACTTTGATTGCAAGTGGGGCTCAAACCTAGAAGATGCTAATGACACCCTAAAATGTATTCTAATGCTCATATGCTCAAGTACTTTTAGAGTCACAGCTCTTCAGCTCTCCTACAGGTGTCTGATAGAGCAGTCAGCTGCATTACAGGGATTTTCTATAAATGTGGGAAAAGTGAGTCAATGGCAAGGAAACATTCCAACTTTCATATTCAAGTGCACAGTTAAAATAAAAAAACAGATATCCTCTCCTTTTAGGGACATTACGTCGACTGACGAGATAGTCTGTGGACATCCTCTCGACTTCTCGACACTGAGATTTTCATGAACTCGTATACTCGTAATCTTATGTAAAATCCCACAGTAATCGTAGAAGATCCAAACTCGGGGTGAACGTTAGTTTCACATCCCCGGGACGGGACTTTTAGTCGAACGACACTTATATATTCACGAATATCAAACGTCTCTAAAAGGTCCAACAACCTATTAAATTAACTGTTCATTCATTCTGATGTAAGGGTGTCGTCAAACCGACTCC
>BLSH010319659.1:955503-968872 GCA_018402905.1 Glandirana rugosa | reverse complement strand
CACCCTGTGCTCCTCCATCCAGAGTGGGAGCACAGGAGGTGTGTTACTGGCCAGAACACCAAAAAAAAAAAAACTAGAAATAAAACAAATGCAGCCACCACATCTAATGAGTGGTAAGCTGTTTGAATTTGGGTTTAATACAGATTCAGTCGTTGACATAATGTAGACTGAAGTATATGCAGAATTATCTCCACCATGTGTCTGAAGGAAGCTGTAAATAACAGGGTTGGTAAAAAGGGGAGAAGTGAGGAGGTCTGTGTAGCAACTGTACAGCTAAAACTGGGGCAGTAGGTACAGGGTTTGCTTGCAGCCTGTGGGAGGAATACAGTGACAACTCGAGGAAAATGAATGATTTGAGGCCAGAGCTGTGCTTCCCAGGCTTCTGGCAGTGAAAATCCTGGGGCTGTGTTATTAATAACTAGGATCATAATTCCATCTGTATTTTCCATGTGCTGTTACAAGCCTTGAAGTGCTGCATGAGAGAAGTCAGAAACCTGGCTTGCCTTGCACTAATAACAATACTAATCCAAAGTCTTTTCTCTTCCAGGCTCCCAGCACTGACAACGGTTTTCTGATCACTGGTCATTATCCTGTCTTAGTGTAGACACCCAGCTGAGAATCTTACGTTTCCAGAAGCCAAAGATTCTGCATCGGGGGGGACGGGCCGGTACGATGGGACATAGGACCTGCTGTTACCACTTGTCTGTCTTCGTTTTGTTGCCAGCACACAAGAGCCATACGTGTGCGTTCTGTGTACATATCTGTAACGAGGGCTGCCTAGATGTTTACATATCAGTGTTCAGACACATGCTTCACCTTTTAGGTGGCCAAGCAGACTCTCACTCGTGTTCTTCACATGTAGGGTAACTAGGCTCTGTATGTGCAAAAATCATTCCTAAATCATGGCCTGTTGATGTCTCAGCCGCATGGAAATCCTCCCCAGGTTACACTTACATCATCACATACCTGTCTCTAAACTGAGATTTAACCATTCACAGCTCAATATAGTCTTTAGAAAGAAGTGTTTGAGCTACTGTAATGAGGCAACACATTGTGGTCTACCATTACCAACTGGCCATGTCTATATTAATGACCAGCCTCTTCCAGAGAGGTCAGTTTTGCTTATCCAGCTATACAAAAAAGAAGGCCATAGTACTTTTTCTGGGAGAATGGTCGGTCTTGAAACTTTAGTGGCTGCTTAATGATTTTGAAACCTGTCTGTTAGTTTAATGTCAGTTTTACCCTGATCTTGTGGCCAAGTAAATAAGCTCCAATGTTCTAAATGATATGCACGCAATGTTTTATTTTTTTTGGTGTTTTTATTTTTAGCTTTGTTACAGAGCTGCAAATTATTATAGTAAAACAGGGAATTACTGTATGTAGAATGACTTGCAGCTGTGGAAATGTAATTCATAGGGGTTTCAGCCAACTTGATCCACTAACATTACATGTGCATATGCAGAAATGGTCTAGTAAGGAAGTAATGTGAATTTAGACAATAGCCCTAGGTCATCCCAGCTCACGCTGGACTAATAAAAGTATACTAATAAAGTTTATACAATTATGTAACATTTCAGAATTCATAAGATCCTGCCACTGCCCAGAGATAACTATCTGGTATAGGTAACTACATAGCCAGATATGGACAAAAATCAATCTGTATGCAAAGGGTTTGAGTAAAGCTGTCTCAGACACACTAGACCGAATAGGCAAAGCACACATGAAGTCTGTATTCACTCCATGATTTACATTGGGAAGGCCGCAAGCTTTGTCAGAGAGACCCAATCCAGCAGTGCAAGGATTACGTCTCCTGGGGTACTTATATACATGGTGCGGGGGGGGGGGGGGGGTCTGACAGAGCTATATGTAAAGTCTCACCTTGCATCATTGTATTTATGTTGTAAAGCTATTTATATTGTTTATAAAGAGATATTTATAAAGAACTTTTATTTATGTAATTAAATGAACGGGGTCAAACATTGTAACATTTTGTCCTAAATAGTTGAAACGTTTTAAGATAAAAGAAACAAAGTGAAGAAAACTTCATTCCATGTACATCTGTAATCTGTCTTTATTTCTCGGTTTTTAGACGTTTTACTACTTAGTTACTTATTTTATTATTGAAGTACAGCACAATTTTGGCAACAGAGATACAGGACTGCACATCACACATACATTGCTTTGCCAGCTATACATTAGCAGGCCTGACTCAATGAGTTTGAAAGGAGATATAGTTTAGTCCAGTGGTCTCTGAACTGAGGCCCGAGGGCTGGATGCAGCCCTCTGCTTGCTTTTATCTGGCCCTTGGGGCACTATTCCTCCCACTGACATTAACAAAGGGGCATAAGTTATGCCACTGACGCCAACCGTGGGGCAGTATTCCTAACGCTGACACCAACGATGGGGCATCATTCCTCCCACTGACACCAATGATGAGGCACTGTTCCTCACACTGACTCCGATAATGGGGCACCATTACTCCCACTGACATTAACAATGGGGCATAAATTCTGCCACTGACGCCAACAGTGGGGCAGTATTCCTAACTCTGATACCAATGATGAGGCACTATTCCTCCCACTGACACCATTGATGGGGCACCATTACTCCCATTGATATTAATAATGGGTCATAATTTCTGCAACTGACGCCAACAGTGGGGCAGTATTCCTAACGCTGATTCCAATGATGAGGCACTATTCCTCCCACTGACACCAATGATGGGGCACTATTCCTTCCACTGACACCTATGATGAGGTACCATTCCTACCGCTGACACCAATGATGAGGCACTATTCCTCCCCCTGACACCAATGATGAGGCACTATTCCACCCACTGACACCAATGATGAGGCACTATTCCTAACACTGACACCAATGTTGAGACACTATTCCTAACACTGACACCGATGATGAGGCACTATTCCTCCCACTGACACCAATGATGGGGCACTATTCCTCCCACTGAGACCAATGAAGGGGCACTATTCCTCCCACTGACACCAATGATGAGGCATTGTTCCTCCCACTGACACCAATGATGAGGCACTATTCCTCCCACTGACACCAATAATGAGGCACTATTCCTCCCACTGACACCAATAATGAGGCACTATTCCTACCACTGACACCACTGATGGGGCATTGTTATCAATACCAGGTCATTATCTACTCCCGCAGGCCACAGTCCAGCCCTTCTAAGTCTGAAGGATAATAAACGGACCCTTTGTTTGGAGACAACTTGGTTTAGACCAGGGATCTCCAAACTATGGCCCTCCAGCTTTTGTGGAAATACACGTCTCATGAGGCATTGTAAAACTCTGATATTCACAGACATGACTAGGCATGATGGGAATTGTAGTTCCTGAACAACTGGAGGGTCATAGTTTGGAGAGCCGGTTTAGACTATGCCCTTGTCACATGGATGCAAAAAAAATCCTACTCTAAGTTAACGCATGAACTCAGCAATAAAACGGCTTTTATAAAAGTGTCTGCATATAGTGTTGGCCTAGTTGCCCACAAAGCAACATAATCTAATTTTTTAAAACTTTAACCAGATCATTTGGTTAGTATGGGCAACACAAACAGTTCTCCCTTCTTAAAAAGGGCCAATAGGGCAAACAGTGGGGATTTGCAGTAATGAATTGGAAATGGTTACAAAACAGTATTTAGACCAGTCAATAGTGACACCTTAGCCATGCAACCTATAAGAGAGAACAGCCTATCTGACCAGGGCTTCCATTTTTTTTATCCAGGCTTTAACCAGATATTTGGTTAGTTAGTATGGGCAACACAAACAGTTCTTCTGTCTTACAAAGGATCAGTAGGTCAAACATTGGGCATGTGTAATAACATACTGCAACCAGTTGTATACAGTATTTAGGCCAGTCAACAATGAAAAATGGAGACATGCAACATATAAGAGAGGGCAGCCTATCTGACCAGGGCTTCAATATTTTATCATATATTAAATCAAGTGTTGCTGAGATAATAACACAATATAAGAGGGTAATATTTATAGTATACTTAGGCGTGGACCAGCGTACTTTGAAAAAACACTATGTAGCAATTAAAGGGGAAAGGCCCCTAAAGAAAGGAGGTACCATTCAGGTAGTATGAGACTCAATTTTTTTGTGATGTAATCTATCTTTCACTAATTTAGTATTATAAACGGTTTTCAATAAAGAATGCTCATTTTTAGTCATACTACCTGGATTGCTTTGGATTGCTTTGGTACCTCCTTTCTTTGGGGGCCTTTCCCTTTTAATTTTACCTTAACTAAATAAGCTGATTGGTTATGATGGGCAACACAAACAGAACTACCTCCTTACCAAGGGCCAGCAGGGCAAACAGTGGGGATGTGCAGTAAACTATTGCAATCAGTTACAATCAGTATGTAGGCCAGTCAACAGTAATAATGGAGTTATGCAAAGTATAAGAAAGAAGAGCTTATCTGACAAAGACTTTCATATTTGTCCAGGCTATGGTATAGTGCAAAAGGCCAACCTCCACCACAAAAACATGCTGCTCATGCAAAGCTAGATATAATTTGGTTATAAATGTGAAGTCACCTTCCATCCTTCTGGTCATGCTGGTCCCACACATCTCCTATCTCAATGCCCCTAGACTCCTTCCTTCTCTTGGTGCACTCAAACACTGTTCCTGGTGGTCTCCTCTCCTATCAGTCAAAAGGGGAATGTTATGTTCTGTCTAGAAGACAAACCCACAACACATTAAATAGCAGATACTGTCTGCTCTGACAAGACATTGTAAAAGGTAATAAGGCTTGAATTTCTGAGTTCAATACAGTGGCAAGAGCATAAGTAGTCCCTGATCAATTGTGCTGGAGCCCGGAGCTCCCCTTTAAAACAGTATAACTGTGTGTTATCCATTTCTGCACATCATTGTTCTTTGAGCTTTATCATAAAACAAAGACCCAGATTGCATGGGCGTCCGCAGAACTTTTTTCAGGGGAGGGCATAATTTTAAGGTCATCCATGCTCTGCCCCTTTTTGACAATGTCATTATTACATTATCACGGTCAGAGACTGCAGACATAGTATAGGAGATGGTCAGAGACTGCAAACATGATACAGGAGATGGTCAGAGGCTATGGACATAGTACAGGATACGGTCAGAGACTGCGGACATAGTACAGGAAACAGTCAGAGACTGTGGACATGGTACAGGAGATGGTCAGAGACTGTGCACATGGCCCAAGAGACTGTCAGAAACTGCATACATGGCTCAAGAGGATAAGGATCTACTGGGGAACCCCCGATCCGATTCCTGATGCCGGGGGGGGGGCAATTGCCCCCCCTTGCCCCTACCTGCGGACGCCCATGCCAGAATGTGTGTTTTCATCTTCTATGGTTGCATTTGCATGTTTAAGGATTTAAGTAATATACAGTACATCATAATTATACACAACAATGGAACCAACCAAGAGGGTGCAAATGAAAATATATACTGATCTCTTAAATGTATTAATATAAAAAGAGGGGATTCCAATGGCCATGCTATCAACCCAAATGAGCTGTCAAATAATTGTGTATGGAGCTTCCCCAGGTTTCCTACTATAATGTCTAAGAAGCAAAGAAGATGAAATTATCAGGACTTAACCAATGTCTACATAGTTGCATTAGGAATAAATGTATCCTAATGAGAATAATAAAAAAAAATCCTTGTCCATATAAAATCTGTGTAAGGTTAGCCATATAAAATCTGGCTGTACAATCTCCTTTAAAGTATAACTAAAGGCAAAACTTTTTTTTTTAGTTTTGGATAGAGTGGAGAGGGATTAGAGCCCCTGTCAATTTTTATTGCTGTCTGTGCCCCCATTAAGGAGATTCACCCTCTCTATTTGTCCTGATTACCATTACCAACCTAAGTGAAAGTAAAAAGAAAATCCCAAAGTTTGGGTTGTCCCCAGAAAAGTAATAGATGGGAAATCTTTTAATGGGGACACTAGTTCTGGTGAGCTGGGATCCCCAAGAAATTCCTTTAATTTGCAGAGATTTCCTCTCACTTCCTGTTTGGCTATGGGACAGGAAGTGAAGGGAAATCTCTGCAATGGAAAAGAGACGGCGGAACAAAACCTGACGGTTATAACCCTCCTTTACTCTATCCAAAATGAAAAAAAGTTTTGCCCATAGTTCTACTTTAAATCTACCAACAAGTACGTCATTGTGGCAAAGCTACAGGAGAATGTACAGAGGTTGTATAGTCTATGGCCAGTTTAAGGATGCGTTAGATGAATTTGGTAGATTTAGAAAATACACCACATGTATTTGACTTAATAAGCAACCAACTTGCTTGCCTCCTGTGTACAATGAATCAATCTTTTCAACAAAACTGCAGTATATTTTTATGGGTGTGTTATATGGATACCAGCATAAATTGTGAGCCAGGATTTCATGACATCTTTTCATTATTAAACATACTGTAAACACAATGACACCCTGACACATAATAATAATTATAACAATAATAATAATAATTGCTAATGATAAGGTGCTTTAGATTGATAATCATTCCACGAGGAAACTCACTTCTGTTGCTGTAGTGAGTAGAAAATCAGTAAACATTACCTGATGTCCAAGTTTCAGGGACTATGGGTCTGTAGCAAGAGAAGAACCTGTTACTCCTCTTACTGCAAATGACTAATCACGTTTTACTCTCTTTTTTAGATCAAATATAAAGTTTTTTTGAATGAAAGTGACACTAAACAATATCCATATTTTTCAAAAATAATCCATACACACACACTACCCAATGTAAACTATTCTTCATGAAATTGTTTTCTCACTGTGTTTTTCTTCCTGGTTGTAATGTCCTCCATGAGCTTCGGAACAGTTCTTTCTGTTTGCAATGAGCAGTGCACACTAGTTGCTATCATGTGCACTGCTTTATGCACACTACAAATCCCAAAGTCCATAGTCCCCAGAACATATTGGGAGCAAGCAAGAGAGGGTGGCCACAGCCCTACACATAGTGGGACCATGGAGAAAGACCGTAGCCACCCTCTAACACACATGTGTCAAACAGAAGACCCGGAAAGACCCAAGGAATTTTTTCAGGCATAACGTGGCAGAACTCTGCTCCACCATCTCCAGCCCTTGCCCTCCACTCCCTGCTCACCACTGTCACTTGCAAACACAGAAGCCTTCTTCTTCTTCTGTAGAGGGAGATGTGTGCAAAGGTGGGGGATGGGGGAGAGTGGTGCAGAGGCCAGAGCCGAGGAGGGGTGGAATTGAGCCAGTAAAAGAAAGATGAACCCTGCACACTGTGCATAGCACACCCCTAAACCCAGCACTCTGTATGAAGTGCACTCCTTAATCCTACAGTTGGTACATAGCACACCCCTAAACCCTGCACTCTGTATGTAGTCCACTCCTTAATCCTCCACTTGGTACATAGCACACCCTTAAACCCTGCACTCGGTAGGTAGCACACCACTGAACTCTGCACTCGGTACATAGCACACCCCTGAACTCTGCATTATGTAGGTAGTGCACCCCCGACACTGCACTCTGTGCATAGCGCACCCCAGAATCTGCAATCTGTGCATAGCGGACCCCCGCAACTGCACTCTGTACATAGCGCATCCCTGCACTCTAGATATTTATTGCCCTTTTAATATCCTCCCAGTGTAATTTGTCCATACCCACCATTCAATGTATTTGGGGGGGGGGGGTAGGGGGCGTGGTTAAGTACCTGTACCTATTTTCTATGATAAAAAAGCACTGGATAAATTTATATAGTCTTACAGATACAAGTGGCCCTTTGAGGGCAACCATAGTGCTGGTATGGTCCTTGATAAAACTCACTTTGACACACCTGCTCGAAAAGGAAATCAGATCACAGCAGCAAAAAAAAAAAAGGAATTAGAAGATTTGGTGGACACAGAGTACTAACTTGAATAGAACTTTAACATTGGGTTTCTAAATGTTTCAACTAAGGTTTGATCCTATATTTTCACCTGGTGATCCTGCCAGTGACACACGTCCTTACTCCTGACTTTGCAGTGCTCACACACAGTACTGTATCTATGGAGGAGCAGTATTGTCACCCCAGAACATAAAATATATTAGGACTACAGAACACATCCCTCTCTTATCTCTGGAGATAGCATGAGGGGAGCTGTTCTGTAGTTCACAAAGGTAACCTAGGCAGGTTTAATTAGGCTGCTTGAGATAACATTGCAGAGTACACAGGAAAAATTAGAGCACTGGTACTCTTTTTGAACTCATCAAACAGCTATAACAATATGCTTTTAATGGAAAGCCTAACAGACTGAAAGGAAGCAAATAAAGGAATTGGGTTTTGTTGGGTTTACCACACACATGTTAACCTGTCTTCTGTAGAAATGCAGGGGTCACTGGCAGAGGTATTTGTCCAGCCATGATGCTGCATAGGGCCTGAACTGTAACCACTAAGAGGGAAACTACAGAGAGAAATTTGTATTGCTCAATAATTCCAATTTGCTATTTTAGACTCTGAAATTAGTGGAGGTTAAAGAAAGACTCCTCATAAAAAGTACAAGAGGAACTTATGTATATGTTACCAAACTGTTACTGTACTAATATATAGGACATTATATATGATTTCTGCAGTGTGTTGTAGAAATCTTTCATCTGTGTGGAATGCTTAGTGTGACAATTTTTTATACTTTGTTGGAACTTGTTTTTGGAAACCAACCCAAACTATTTGCCTCTGGGACACATGTCTCTCACCACTTTCTATTGCACAGATATTAGTAATTACCTCATTTTTACCCTCAATATACAGGAATAAAAACCATGAATCATGCTTTAATCACTTCCTAAAACTCAGATATCAGAATAAATAAAACTATATACGTATACCCAAACAAGGTAAAGCCTTGAAACCGGAACCAGACTTTGGGCATCTGCATAAATAAATTCCTTACCTTTAAAATATACATCTTTTAAAAAGCTACAATTTTATCATAAGAAGCTATTTTGATCTTGGGATTGTGCCTAGGTTGAAATGTATAATCTGGGAATGATGTAATCAGCCTGCTGCAGGCAGAAGTAAGCATTTCTTCAGTCTATACTTCTCTCAGCGACATACTTTTCAACCATATTGGGAATGCTGGAGCGCTTATTCCAGCACCCAGCTCAAGCTCCATGCACTTCCCCTTCCAGACAGACATTGCATAGTCCCAGAAGCAGGAGGAGTAGGAAGAGATTAGCAAAATTAGCAGCACTGGACACAGGCTACTTGTGCAATGAAAGTCTGCTATCTACTGACACTAATGTCTATCCCCACCCCCTACTGGGTACTGTTGCTCCTTTTCACTCCCCCCCCACTTGTCACTAATGTTGCTCTCCACCTCTGCTGGGCACTATTCCGCCCACCCCCACTGGGCACCCTTCCCTTCCTCCACTGGACACTTTGTTCCACTCACTCACCCTGGGCACTATTGCTCCTGCCCTACCCTTCTCTGGCCATTAAAGTGATTGTAAGGGTTTACTTTATTTTTCTTTTCTAAAATAACAAACATATACATACCTTCTCTGCGCAATGGTATATCATAATTCAGCTCTGATTCTCCTCTTCTAGGGTCCCCCGTACACAGTGTGATTCAGCCCTGCCCCCACTGTCTGCTCACAGGATTTGATTGACAGCAGCAGGAGCCAATAGCTCCCATTGCTGCCAAGCCTCTTGTGAGAAGAGGGGAAAGAAGAACAGCACTGCTGCAGATGGGCACAGCGCTGGATTGAGATCAGTTTAGATAAGTAGTTAAGGGGGGCCGGGGGGAGCTGACGTGGAAAATGTTTTTACCTTAATGTAAAGAATGCATTAAGGTAAAAAAAAAAAAGATTGTACCTTTACAACCACTTTAATGTCCCCCCACCCTCCACTTAACACTATTTTTCTCCCCAACCCCCATTGAGCATTCTTTTCCCCCACTTTCTATGGGGCACTATTGACTCCCACAGCCCCTTGACACTATTGTCTCTTCCACCGGTTGGCCACTATTGTTTACCTACCTCCCAATGGGCAATATTATTCCCTTCACCTAGCCCTATAGCTCCTGCACCTGCTCAGCACAATTGTTCTCCCTACCCCCACTGAGTATCAATGTCACCCCTTCACCAACCTCTGAGCACCAATGTCTCTAACCATGCCACCCTAACACAAATGCATCTGGGAGGTGGGAGCAGTTTTAAACAGTAGTATACAAAATAGGCCGTACTCTGAATAAAAAGTAAAAAGTGTAAAAAGCTGCTAGCACATATATGCTGGAGCAACAACCTAAAAGAAAATAGTATAACGTAGATGCAGCTTTTAGACCAAATAATAAAGTCCATTTTAATATCATGAATTCGTCCATATAGGGTATTCCCAATCCTGCTTCAAATATGAAATGGAAAATAGCAAACAAATATGAATAAAAGGAAGGAGTGTTCAGAAAGGCACCGTCACCATCACCCTTTCACACTGCCTCTTACCCCTCAATGTGTACTCCCACCAAGGAAGGCCAAACAAGCGTGTTCACAATACTCCTGGGATGGTGTCACTGAAGTTAAATCCCCTGGCTTTTCCTAATTAGACAATCCTCCAATGTCCACAGTATGCAAACACTTTTGCTTAAACAATATAAACTTGCATGGAGTTCACCAGGACCAGGTAACTGGTAGCCATTATATGTTCACCTAATGGTAGATCTACAACACTGGCAAGCCCTTTGGAACAGAAAGATTGAAGAAAGCTTGAACTCAATCAGATCCTGGGATTGTTTTGTTACTTACTGATCACATGACTTCCTGAAAGAGTTTCAAACTTAGCTAGTTCTAGCCTTAATTCCACCTTAATTTACCTAAAAACACTACTAATAATAGACTTAGGTTCCTTTCAAATGGGGGCTCAGTTTTGATCAGTAGTGGATCAGAGCAGAGCGGGTAGATGACACATCTATGTTCACTCAGTTTCTGCTCTATGGGTAGCCGGGTGTAAATAGACTCCTTGGTCCATTTACACCCGACTTCTCTGCAATCCGCCCAGACAGAGGAGGACAAATCCCTTTTCTTTTTTTTTTTTTTTGGGGATCGGATCAGAGGTTGACAGGTGTAAACAGACACAAGTCCGTTTACACCCACCAGTCCATAGGGATGAATGGACTGTCCATGCAGGCCCGCCTGTAAAAATAGAAAGGTGGACCTGATCGGACCCTTCATGTAGATGGGCATTAAGATTCCCTGTCCATTGGAGATGTGGGGTGTGGAACACAGGAAAAAGACATTAAGTTGATAGTCTGTGGCTGTGTTTGACAGCTATGCTCCCATCTATGCTATAGCACTTTTTATAATGTGTCTATTATGAGGTGTCCTCCTGGACATTTGTGTAGTGCAAATCCATTGGTGTGATTAGCCTAGACCCTGTCAAACCCAACACTTTACAGTTCTCTACATTCTTTGTTGTATTGGATTAGCTGCTTTATTTATTTGTCCATAGTCAGTGATCTGTTCAACTCTTGCTTCAATTGTGGGCCCTTTCAAATTCTTGGTCCTGGTGACCTTGCCTGCCATAGGCATAGAAATAGGTCTTCCGAGCAGGAGACATTGTGCAAAGTGGCTGCTTGTCTAGACCATGAACCTGGCTCACTGATCTGTCAGCTTCCAACCTTGGCCTGGTTTTGCAGCATAGAATATCATATGTTTGTTTGTACTTATCTTGACGTCAGTTAAGACTCTAGGAAACCACAAAACTGCCTTTGGCAATTGGCAGTGATCAGCTGGTTGTAATAATGATGAGCAAGAGTTCTATGCATAAGATAAAAACTAATATTTTATTTCAAATGATGCTGGAGCACAGTACGGCTTTCTGATAATTTAGGTCATTTTGACCACTTTTATATAAAAAAAAAATCTTTCCATAATCTTTCCAAGTGCCCATATATAGGTCTGAGGAGGAAGGGGGAATAGAAGATCCTAAATCTAACAAAAAAGATGGAGAAAGATGTCAGCAATAGGGAGGTAGTTTGTAGGCGTCACATCTCTGAAAGGGGATATGAGTATAGTTCCACAAATCTCCCCAGTAGGACACAGATGGTAAAATAAAATAATAATAAAAAAAACACGTATGGTTTTACCCATTTCCAACTTCATTCAAATTGAGAAAAAAGTTTGGACTTTAAATATACCTTAAAGTAAACTTACCACATACATTGTTAAACGAAATGTTGATGAAAAAAATGTAGAGCTTAGCTTTAGGAAAAAGTCAGTATTTTCCTTTAGCTTCATCAGCCTGTAGCTCTGCGTCTACTGATCATTTTGACATGCGCTTTGCACTGACGGTAATATCGGTTTACAAGGTTTTTCATCATTATCATGCTTAGCTTGCATTGCCTGGGGTTGTGACAGGTTTATTTTAAGTTAAATCTAAGCTAGCTTTAGGTAAATTTAAATGCAGTTCTGCACATGTCTTTTTTCTAAAAAAAAAAAGATATATTAAAAGAGCAAAACTAAAGGCTCCTGTATGACAATCTAAACAAGTCCCAAAGCCAGTTATTATGCATAAGGCTTATAAGCTAAATAATACAACTTTTTACCTTCCTTGACTGAGCCAACACACCCCCCCCATCAGAAATTGCAGCTCACAGTGGGAGGGTTTCAGCAGCAGAGGCAGTACTGTCCATCCAGAGAGCAGTGGGCAGAATTAGGTGTTGTCAGGTGCTGATTGACAAGCTACAGGCAGTATTAACCATATATAAGCTACAGGCAGTGATAATGTTGATAGCCATGATCCCTGCAACATTTTTTCACCCCATAATTACTAGTACAAGCAAACGTGGAATACATGAAAGTGACAACTCTGCTCTGAATTAAGGAGCAGTGAAGCATTGTTGCCACACCATCAGAAGAAGCTGCATTTGGTTCACTAGCAGAACCAACAGGTATTTGTAGGACTCTCCTGGGGAGCTAAGAGAAAACTACAATGCAGATATTTGCCAGCACACCATGGATCAACAAAATAGCGTCCAAACAGATTTTTTATTGCATGATCACATCACAAAGTGGTGCAACATTTCGGAGCCAAGCAGGGCCCCTTCATCAGGAATGTGATCAGGGTCAAAACTGGGGGGGGGGGCAGAGGGGCGCCTGGCCCAGGTGATGCATCCAGGGGTGCCGCCCCCACCCACACTGGGAACCGTTACTCTCCCTCCTAGTCCTGCCCAGTGTCCAAACAGCCTATGTCTTTTCTGCATGAGCCATCCCAGAGAAGGGCAGGCTTCAAAGAAGGCCCTGGACTGGGGGGGTGCAGAGAAGGCCCTGGACTGGGGGGGTGCGGAGGAGGCCCTGGACTGGGGGGGATGCGGAGGAGGCCCAAACCTGTGACC
>BLSH010319659.1:940861-955493 GCA_018402905.1 Glandirana rugosa | reverse complement strand
GATGCAGAGGAGGCCCCGGACTAATGGGGGGTTAGAGGAGCCCCTGGGCTGGAGGGTGCAGTGGGGGGGGGGGGTGTGGAGAAGGCCCTGGGCTGGGGAGTGCAGAGGTGAACCAGGACTTGGGGGATGCAGAGGAGGTCCTGGGCTGGGGGTGTGCAGAGGAGGCCCTGGACTGGGGGGGGTGCCGAGGAGGCCCTGGACTAGGAGGGGAGTACACCGGAGGCCCTGGACTGGGGGTGTAGAGGAGGCCCTAGCCTTGTAAAGTGGGGTTGATAAAAGACCTGGATTCAGAGAGCAGGGTACAGAGTTGGGCTGTAAAGGAGGCCTTGGATTAGGAGAGAAGTGCAGAGGAGGCCCTGGACTGGGGGGGCGGCAGAGGAGGCCATTGACTAGTAAATGGGGGTTGGTGTGGCAAAGGGGGGACGCAAGGGAAATACTGGATTAGGTGAGGGGGTCCCTGGAGGTCCCAGATTAGTGATCGGCTGAGTGATCGGCTATTTGATTACTTGGTTCTCAGCCTTAGAGCCGGCGGGGAACAGATGCAGCTTCCACCTAGGTAAATATGATTCATAAATAAAATTCGCACACTTCTATTTTAATTACCTGACATCTCCTCTTTACTGCTATCTGACAATTAGGCCTCATTCACATGGAGCATATGCGTCCATGCCCAGTGTGATGGCTGTGTACCGTGTGGGGATGCATGGTGTTCTGTCCTTGGGCAGGCAGTCCAGTCAAAGTCAACTGGGATGCAGCAGCTCCATGGACATAGTCAAATGTCAAAATCTGACACGCAGACAGGAAGGGATGCATGTATCCAAACGCACACTTTCTGCATTTGGATCTGTGCACCCACTTCTATAGGTGAAGCCCTCTGGTGGATGCAGATGGAGCAGAAAGTGGCTCAGCATACAGGACCTGTCTCAGCGCCTGTCTGAATGAGCCCTTAGGGCAGTGGTTCTCAACTCCAGTCCTCGGGACCCACTAACAGGCCAGGTTTGCAGGATAACTGAAATACATCACAGGTGATGGAATTTGCTGCTCAGTGATTGCAGCATTCTTGTCTGCATCTCCCCAAGGTAATACTTAAAATCTGGCCTGTTGGTGGGTCCCAAAGACTGGAGTTGAGAACCACTGCCTTAGGGGAATTTATCAAAACTAGAGCAGACAGAATTTGGAACAGCTGGGCATGGCAACCAATCAGCTCATAGCTTTCATTTTTAAAGCTGAACAAGCTGGAGATTGAAGCTGATTGGCTGCCATGTGCAGCTGTTCCGGATTCTGACTGCACCAGTTTTGATAAATTCCCCTCACTGTGCTCTACATTTCTTACTCCTACTGCATTCTAAGTACAGCACATTCTTTGTTAAAGTGATTGTAAAGGCACAAGGTGCATTCTATGCATGAAGGTAAAAAACCTTCTGTGTACAGCAGCCCCCCCCCCCCCCCAGCCCCACCTAACTCTTACCCGAGCCACCTCTGGTTCCAGCGATGTCCACGAGAGCCTTGGCTGTCTGGAGACTTGCACTCCTGATTGGCTTTTGGCAGCAGTGGGAGCCATTGGCTGCCACTGCTATCAATCACAGCCAGTGAGCCAATCGGAAGATGGAAGGGAGCGAAGTCGAGCCAAGGCTCCATGTGTAAATCGACACACAGAGCTGAGGTTCAGGAGCGTGCCTGCTTGGGTACCCCCATAGCAGGCTGCTTGCTGTTGGGGCACCAAGAAAGAGAGAGGGGCCGGGGTGCTGGCTAGGGACCCAAGAAGAGGAGGATCCGAGTTGCTCTGTGCAAAACCACTGCACAGAGCAGGTAAGTATAACATGTTTATTATTTAGAAAGAAAAACACAAGACTTTAATATCACTTTAAGGTTAGCTGTGTGTAGTAAAGAATATGCAGTAGAACAGTTTTATTTTATTAAATTGAGTATACTGAGGTCTGTACCGTCTGTTACATACTCGCTTGTGGCACGGTCATTAAAGCATATGGCCCTTTAAGCCCCTCCCACCATTGATGCAATCTGACCACACCCACAGTTTTGTCACATACCATTTTCCTTGGGGGGGTGCAAAAAATGTCCAGCACCGGGTGCCAGATGTGCTAGCCTAGCCAATGCATGTGATGGTATCACAAGGGGTCCTGCGTGGCTCCGAAACGTTGCACCACTTTGTGATGTGATCATGCAGTAAAAAATCGGTTTGGACACTATTTTGTCAATCCATGGTGTGCTGGAAAATATCTGCACTTTGACTTTTGAACCAGTCTCCAGCTGGCTGTTGCTGCAGCACTCAAATCTTTTTGACGCTTTATCAAGGAACGTGTGTGATGGGAATATGGAGTATTACTAAGAAAAAACTAAGTGTAGATTCGCTTATCAAATGATGCTGTAGCCCATCTTTTTTTAATAAGAGTTCTGAATTCCACTTTAACATTAAATTGTATATATTTAAAAACTGCAGTAGAGTTCAGCTTAAATAAGTTCTATGGTTGCAGCATATGCTTTAATTTTATAACAGCAGCATTGTAATATCAGTACAAACAATAGTTATTTTTGACAATCCGCCATAAGCTTACATGCTGTTTCATGTTGTGAGTTCTGCCTATCTTCTGGCCACCTCTTGCACAACTTCCTGAATCCCCGGCATGCTTTGCAGCTTTTCCCCTGCTGTTTACTTTCAATTTCTAAGGACTACATATCCCATGGTACATTGCTACCCACAAACCACAACAATCCTGAAACTCCTCCTTTCAGCACCCCTGTAATTCAGAAGGCAGACTGTGAAATGTGTAACACCGCAATGACTACTCACAGGGTATAATAAATATGTGTCACAGAAGTCAAGGAAGTAATTGTGTGGGAAACTTCACAAAGTAAGTTTACAAACTTGAAGATCAATCAGATTAATAAGAGTAGGCTAGAAATAGTTGAAATACAATGTGGAAATGAATATATGATTGCACATTTTGACCATATATATGCTTTGAAAGGGCCTGCAGGCCATGTTTATATCAGCAAGTGAAGTGGAGGGCCGCAACAAAACCTACACCTATGTTATACCTATCCAGGCTGTATCAAACCTTGCAGCAGTGCAAAGACAGGGTCTTCTGGCACTGTTTAAATATGAACATTTTAAAGGCACATACCACTGATCCTTTGCGTACAAAAACTTCATTCTGTCAGCAATGCCAGAGATGCCAAAGCAAGAGGAAGGGATAAGGAAGTTGATAAAAATGAATTACGGTTAGCTGAAATTTTAACAACAAATGTTAAGGTTATTGAAAATGAATTAGGTTAAATTACAGGTTATATTCTGCAATTACTTTCCTTTATAAAGGATCATTTCTGATACAGCATTTAAAAAAATAATGAAAGGAAATGTAAAACAAATTGCATACAAATGATAAAAAAGAAACAGAAAAAAAAAACTAAGGGATGAATGATTTAAATAAAATTACATAGGGCTAACTAAGGGGCTACAAACATTATTTTTTACACATAATAGTGACATATAGTACATGAATGAAAGCTATAGCTCTATAACAGGAGTTCCAAACTAATTTTCATTGAGGACCACATCAGCAGTATGGTTGCCCTCAAGGGGTCGGTTGTATCTGGGGTGGGCTATGTACAGAGTGCAGAGTTCAGAAGTGCATTACATACAGAGGGAGAGTTCAGGGGTGTGCCATGTACAGAGTGCAGTGTTTGGGGATGCGCTATGTACAGAGTTCAGGAGTGCATTATGTACATAGTTCAAGAGTATGCTACGTGCAGAGTGTATGGTTCAGGCATGCGCTATGCACAATGTGCAACCCCAACCCCCTTTCTAAAGCTTCCATGTATTTCTACTCTCTCCTACCTCTAGTACAGTACCTCCCAGTGTACGTGGCTCTGCTACCCGTGTATTTGGCTCTAGTACTTCCCTGTGTAGGCAGCTCTGTCTCACTTTGCAAGGAGATCATTTTCTATCTGTGATTCTGGAGATCTGTCCCCACTGTGAATGCATGCAGGGATCTGGTAGATCCGGGAGCCACTGAGAGCAAAACTGTCACTTGTAAACACAGAAGACTTCGGGGAACGGGAGTGGAGGGTGAGAGCCGGAGGTGGCAGAATGGAGTTCCACCAGGTTCCAGCTGTAAATCTGGATGTGAGGGCCACATGACAAGGCCTGGTGGGCCGGATTCAGCCCACGGGCCTTGTGTTTGACATGTGTGTTCTATAAGGTATCCCAATCCCTGTAACACCATTGCCCCGGTGGGAAATCTTATGACTCCAGTAAATTAGGTCCAAAAAATCCTCAATTCCTTGTTGATATACTGTATTTGAAAATACTGGGGAGAAGCCTAACACTTTCCTCTTGAAGTTATATACAACAATGATCAATGTAGTAGGGGTTCCAGACATTATCCTTATTATTGGAGCCCTTTATTGCTTAAAGGATAAGTTCACCTTTTCAGAAAAAAATAATAAATATACATTTTATTGCAGGTAAGGAGCCTGTAAAGCATTGCACCATGGATCAGCAGATCGCTGATGCCATGCAGGTCTCCTGCAGAACTGTCAGTGTATCTGCTTCCTCGTACGATACATGCTGACAGGAAGAATGAATGAACTACCATAGAGCTCACAGCACAGTGGTAGTTCATTGAAAACTACAAGTTGACAGCCACTGAGGCTGCTGGAACTTGTAGTTTAACATTCATAGAGCGCTGTGAATGAGTAATGTGGCCGGGTGGGCGGAGCCCCACACAACCAGTTTTTTTTTCTCAATTTTGACAGCTAGCGGGTGGAGAAGAACTTCCGCTGGCCAGTGCATTCATAACATATTACATGTTGCCCCCTGAATATGTTATGAAAGGTGAACTTATATTTTAAGAGAAGAAGAAAAACAGAAGAGCGCCTCTAAGTGTAATATTTATTTGTACACAAGTAATCCAATATAAACTCACATTGGTAATAGGAAATCGGCTCATCTACGGGTGACAGGTGGGAGGGGTGCATTCTTCAGCGCTGCTAATCCTCGGTGGTAGTAGGGCAGTGGTATGACCGGGAGATGTGCAGTAAGCTGACCGGCAAATCTAAGTAGTTTCTGGGTGCAGGAGAGGAAAGGGAGGCTTGGAGCACCTGGAAGCATGTATCGTTACCAAGGACCACGTTTTTCAGAGCATGCGCAAAGCTCGTACAGAGCATGCGCGCTCCTTTGTCAAGTGAAATGAGGATAGGGAAGAGCCATGATTATATACTCCCCTCCCAGCTGTCACTTATAGATGAGCCGATCTCCTGTTACCAATGTGAGTTTATATTGCGGGATTACTGGTGTACAAATAAATATTACACTTAGAGGCGCTCTTCTGTTTTTCTTTTTCTCTTATGTTACTCATTGAGCGGACTCTGGAGAAGAGCAAGGCATTCATGTATATTTATCTCCTGCAGATTGTATTGTTTAGAGCCATTTGCTTCCCATGGATGGACATTTATATGGACTTAATTGTTTTTAACGTGTTTTAGACGGTTTTATAATTAACCCTTTATTATTCATGGTTTCTGTTTTTTCATCCTAAGCGCTGGCAATTTCTTGTTTATATTTTAAGACTACCCAGTAGCAGATATACTTTTTCCATGAGGAATTCATACATGCTAAGTAACATAAATGTAACAGGTGTTTCTTACCTCTCACAGAGAACACAGTACGCCCCCTGATAATACTTTTCCCACTTTTCTCATAAGAAGGATGGAGCCATCTTTGTTCAGACACTATACAGGGTCAAAATCTACTTCCTGGACTGCAGAGGTAGCTTAGAGATGAGCTGATGTCTTAACTGTTCTTCAATGTTTTAAAAAAAAAATTGTAAATATGTAAAGCTTAGGGTGACTATGTTCGTTCTCTATGGCCCCTTTCTTGCTTGCCCCCGAGATGTGCTATGCATCTTTGTGCAGACACATTCAGCTCCATGGAAATTGCAATACACATACGAGTATGTGTATGCGAAGTAGATGACCAGAAATAACAGCACTGCTTGCTCTACAAGTAGTGGTGAGTTGCATCAGTGGAGGATCGGAAGTGTGCACAGGACAAAAAAGATGCCTGAAAACAATGGTAAGAGACCAAAAAAAAAACAGAGCCATGGTATACAAAATAATCTAGAATGGATGCAACTGATACAGAAAATGAGTGTTACTTTAAGCTTTAAGATCTACTAAAATACAGGAGCAAAAATGCTATGTTTGAGGGACTAAAAAAAAAGGAAAATGTTTAATATGTGATAGGTACATCCTGATCATACCTTGTAACTGAGGAACTGAGAGACAGGTATGTGTGTATGGCTAGCCTTACAGCTACATCATGAAAGATCAGATTAATATTAGTTACATTAGAAGTAACAAATAGGTTAATAATGAACAATATATTACTACACTGGCCTATGCCTAGTAATTACCTGTATTGTTTATCCATTACTCAATAACAATTATAAGAAACATCAAAACGGTGACACTGCAAATGCTTGCATACAAATGTACAATATGCAATTAATAAGTTCAGTTAAGATAAGTAATTAAAGTCATGCATCCGCTTCACCTGGAGTTTCCTGTACTCTAGATTGAAGAAATCTGATAACTCAAAAGTGTTTAGTCATTGTTGGTGTGCAAAAAAAGCTTAGAAACCAAAGCTGACCAACATACAGTCAGATTTTATTTTCAAGATCCCAACATTTATAAGATGTAGGGGCAAACAAACAATTTTATTAATTGTAACCTCAAAGATGAATAGCTGCCCCTTTAAATAAGTGATAAGTAACACTTGTCAAATGTGCAAATAAATATGGTGTAAAGGTAATGGCGCTTCACCATGTGAATTCATAAATGGACTTCCAAATCTCCAAAGGGAATTTGGAGATGTGTATACAACATATTCATATATGTGAAAATATATATACAGTAAAACATTGGATTGCAAGCATAATTCGTTCTGGAAACATGCTTGTAATCCAAAGCACTCTTATATCAAAGGGAATTACCCCATAAGAAGTGATGGAAACTCAGATGATTCATTCCACAACCATTTATTCATAAGTCCTTTAGTTTATAGTCCATATAAAAATCTTATAGCAATGTGATAGGTTGTGTAACCATAAAATGTCCATCCACAGATGGCAGCCTCCACAAGGGGATTAGAAGCAAAATTCAACAGCAGCAGGAGCTACAGAGTATAAAAGAGAAGAGTATCCTGCAGCAGAGCGATCTGAAAGTGAGGCTTGAAGCGCTTGTGGAGCACAGTCTGGAAGGGATGACATTGATGGTGGTGTGGAGGACGCTCTATGTGGACATCTTTACCCCGGATGCCTGCATACTTAGATGTACCTGTTTTAATCATCAGCCATGGGAGTTGCTAACTGTTGTAACTTCATTAAATGTAATCATATTGCTACACTTTGAGGCACCTCTCTTCTCTTTTATACTCAGTTGTGACGTGACGCTACTCTTATATCAGGACATCGCTTGTATATCAAGTCAAAATTTATTTAAAAATTTTGCTCGTCTTGCAAAACACTCTCAAACCAAGGTTTTACTGTATAGATATATTAACAAATAAAATACATTGATAATAATGAAAATAAAATTCCAATGTGACTGTGCTCAACACCAATAATATAAAGTGCTTCCAAATGCATGTTTTCTGATTGCTTCACCACAGGTGCTCAGAGGGTAGAACGCAACTCACCAGAGGTGTTTGATCCCTTGTTACAGGAGGTCAAAGTACGCTTTTTGAAAACCAAGTCAGTTTAGCTAAGGAGGTAAAGATGTACTCCACCAGGGACACAAAGAAGGGCTTTATAATGTAGTAGATTTATTGGCAGTTTAAAAACAAGCATAGAAAATATTGCACTCAAATGTAACAGTGCCCGGAGCTGGCACTAGGGATCTACAGCATATGTGAACGTGGTCTGTTAGCACAACGCCGGCATGCATTCCACGTCTCATTCTCGATACTGGGCCTGGATAAGGGTTACATGGGAATGCGGAAGTGACGAATCCCTACTCAAACCTAGGTTTCACCATACTTGGCGTCTTCAGGAAGTGACGAATCGCCATTTCCGGTATGCATTTATGATGGAAAAAAAGGATTCTATTGGTTGGGCTCCTCCAAAATGGAGGACAGGGACAAATATTGGGTAAAGGATCTGCCTCAACAAGAGCACGTTCATCCGCGCATCCTCAATAGATCTAAATGTACATATTTACATTCATGTGTAATAAAAAGATTAAAATTAAAACGCAAACTGATGGATTAGTTCATAACCCCATCTTCTATACAAATATGTTACTTGCCTTGGTACATTAGGCATATCACAAATAGGAAGCCCTATATATTGATTCTCACTGCTGGGAATCTATGATATTGCACCTCCCAGATACAGTAGATGTTATACTCCCATGGGGACCATGTAACCATTATTCCCACATAGGTTATACAACATGGGTAAATACTGTATGTGGGGGTGCAATTCCAATACAAAAAATGTATAGTAAATTCTAAAAAAATAATTTTAAAACTCAGACCTATAAATAGTTAGTTAAAATAAAAAATAAATAGTAAAAAAATAATATAATTAAATTACTCCACTTTGAGAAAAAAAATGGGAGGAACTCCCCATTTATAGTGAACCTGTTATAAAATTGTATGATATGTCATAATTGTTTACATGTCGAAATTAAGCAGGAAAAAAAAAATCAAAAATCAGTGATATAACTTTTCAAGTCTATTTCAATGTTAAGGCCCTGGGGATATAAAGATTGGAGCCTGTATATCCATTATGTCTCCATTTGGGAGACTTTTTTGGTCATATCTATACCTCTCCAATATGGATGAACCTTATCTATGCTCCAAAATATAAGTAAGGATGGGTGCCTTTGATGTACCTGTCTGAAATGGTTGGAAACACTATGGTGTTTGTAACCTTTCTTAATGTAGTCTATATATTCTCCCACCCTCTTGGCAAATGTTCTTGTGGTGCGGCCTATATATTGATAATTGCAGGGACACATTAGTATTATCCTGTTTGGCAAGGGCCATTTCTCATAACCCCCCAAAAGAGGGCTACATTTGGAGGCACTGCTGAGATCAAAGTAGGATTAACAGTAGTATGGAGGAGAAATATAATTTAGAGCAGGAACCTCAGTCTGCTCCTAAAGAGCACAATCCGCTCCTAGGTACATTAGTAAACTTACCCTGTTCTTTCCTAGCAGTTAATGTGCGGAAAAAAAGAACCCATATCAGCTAGCTATTCTCAAAGAATGGATAATGATAGTGAACACCCTAGTGACAGTGCAAGTGGTATTTAGCCAAACTGACTAATGTTGGCAAAGGCTTTACAGTTAGCAAATAACAGGAAGTTAAAAGGGTTTTCTGGGAATGCCCCTGTGCCGCAAGGATAAGGAAGTTTCAAAGTTTGGCAGGAGGACACTCCAAAATCTAGGGGAGTGGTCCTTTTCAGAAGAAGGCAAGCAACAGCATGTCACTGAATATCTGCAGAATTAATCCACCTGTATTGAGACACTCATGAAGGAGTAAGTGCAATGGACTACATACAGGTGCTGTCTGATCACTTTAAGACATATTATCATCATGAATATATGGTTGCTGACTACTATATGTCTTGTCAGAAAGAGGAGGAAGATGTCTCCACATTTTGTAATTGGTTACAGTTACTCTTGTCACCTTTAGTGTATTACACATCTATACCGACTTCTGCAGAGAACGCTATGAGGACCAGTCAGTCAGTAAAAGGCTTGATACTAGACATGTGCAATTAGTTTTGTTTCACATTCGTTTTTCATCAAAATTCTGAATTTTCGGTAATTTGGTAATGTCAGAATAACGAAAATCCGTTTCACTAATTTTTCCGAAAACACATTTTTGAAAAGAACAAAAATCATAAAAAACTAATATCTGAAATTCAAAAATCTGATATAACGAATATCCGAAAATAAGAACGAAAATGTGATAATTTGAAAGAACGAAATCCGAAAATAAGAACAAAAATCTGAAGATACAAAAGAATGAAAATCCGAAAATTTGAAAGAACGTAAATCCCAAAATAAGAATGGAAATCCAAAAATTAGAAAATCCTAAAGAGCAAAAAACATTCGGATAAGTTCTATTATAATTATAATAATATAATTTGAAAGGAAATTCCAATACCTACCTATAATTTAATAGTTTATAACCATTATTATAGTTTTTTTTATAATTATTAATTATTATATATTGTTATTATTATTATTATTAATAATAATAATAATAATAATAAAAACTATAATAATAGTTATAAACTATTAAATTATAGGTTGGTATTGGAATTTCCTTTCAAATTTGGCTGTTAGTGAACGTAATGAATTATTAACCATTATTATAGTTTTTTTTTATTATTATTTATTAATAATAAAAAATAATAAAAACTATAATAATAGTTATAAACTATTAAATTAGTTAGGTATTGGCATTTCCTGTCAAATTTGTCTGCCTGTTAGTGAACTAATTTTTCAGAATTCCAGAATTACTGATAATAACAAATACCGCATCTATACGAATGGAACGGTCCTAATTCGAATGTTTCTGAATTCACAAATTACCAATAATAATGAATACCGCATCTATACGAATGGAACAAACTGAATTTGATTGTTTCCGAATTTATTTGAAATAACAAATTTCGATCACAACGAAAAATCCAAAAAAAAAACGAAAATGAAAACAAATTTTTCGGCCATGCGCATGTCTACTTGATACCTCATCATCCTCTTACACAGCTCCTCAAAATTATGTTATCTGACATAATTCCTTCTCTCGATGAGTTATTGTAGTTAGTGAAGAAACAGGAGGCTGACATTCAGTTTTGTATCCCTAAGAAGGTGAAAGAGTTCCAAAAGAGAATGACTATTTTAACTCTCCCCAAAGAGAACATCCCAGATAGCAAGGTTAATTTGCCACAAATTTGTGACAGTGATGAATTGTAGCTGGGTTGACACTAATCTGACACGACAATAATCAGACTTTGATCCTACTTTGCTCTGCGACATGTGTCCTACAACGGTCCTACATTGGACCTACATTGGTCCAACTTCAGTGAACGGGATCTGACTTTGATCCCGACAATACCAGGCACCTTGTGCTCTGGGGATCTTGAAGAGGAACCCCCGCCAAATTAAAAAAAATAAATAAAAATAAAACAGCATCGCCTGGGGCATGATGGAACAGTGACGTCATAATGGGACGGGGCCTCCGGATGACGGCATCGGGTGGCCCCGCCCCTTGGCAATATAAGTCAATGCACAGCGCGGAGGTAGCAATAGTGTGGGAGATTGCGTTGAGTCAACATCAGAAGAAGAACAGAGGGAGAAGACAGCGGAGAAGAACCGGCAAAAGAGCATAAGAAGGCTGTCACGTACCTGGTGGACGAGTCTGACTTATGCAGTGAGTAACCTCCCTTACTACCCTGACTCGGGAACCCCTGGTAGAGCAGACAGGTGGTTCGGGAGTGCAGGATGGCACGCGGGTCAGACTGGGTCACTGGTGTTGGTAGGAAGTCCGTTGGTGCACTCTTGCACTAGAAGTGTGGTCGTACAGGCCGGGTCATGAAGCAGGCTGGCAGTGCAGTACAGAAGGAGCAGGCAGATGAATGGTCTGGTACAGGCAGGGTCATCAACAGGCAGGCAGCAGAAGTACAGGAGGGCTATAAGAGTGGTCGTAGGCAATCCAGGGGTCAGTACAGGCGGAGATCAGCAAAGTCAGGCAGGCCGGGTCACAGGAACAAAGAATCAGAATGCAGGTAGCTCAGGAACACACACTAAATGCTGTAGATCAGACAGCACTTGCTGTAGGATGTGCACAGCTGAAATAGAGCCGTTTGGCGCTGTTTCCGGCGCTTGCGCTTGTGAACACGCAAGTAGCGCTAAAGAGTCCAAAAAGTGCAGGATTTCTCCTAACAAAGGCACAGAGGGAAGAACCGGCAAAAGAGCAGAAGAAAGAAGACTCCTCAGAAGACATAAGACCCCGCAAAAGAGCAGAAGAAAGAAGATGCCGGAGGAGGGAGAAGAGCCGGAGAGGGAAAAGACGCCGGAGCTGCCTTAATAAAATACTTTAAAAAGTGTGTTTTTTACCTTTTTTTTAGGTGAATGGGTAGGGGTACGATGTACCCCATACTCATTCACATAGGGTGGGGGGCCAGGATCTGGGGACTTAAACTTCCAGATTTTGAGCCAGGTTTGTCGAGAAGAGGCCCTTGTCATCATCAACATGGTGACAAGGTGCTTTGCGGTGGGGGGCCCCCATGTTGAGGGCACGCAGCCTGGTATGGGGGGGGCACTCGCTCATCCCCATCTCCTTTCCTGACCTGCCAGGCTGCATGCTCGAATAAGGGTCCGGTATGGATTTTGGGGGGCCTCAACGCCATTTTTTTGGTGTCAGGGGTTCCCCTTAAAAGCCATGCCAGACCGAGGGCCTGGTATGCTCCTGGAAGAGGAACCAATGCCATTTAAAAAAAAAAAATGACGTGGAGTTCCCCTTTAAGATCCTCAGAGCACAAGTCACATGCCAAAGTCGGATCAGTTAAGACAATGATCCGACTTCAATGATATTCAATTGGCTGAATTAGGATCAAAGTCGGACAAAAGTAGTACAGGAACCTTTTTCAAACTCGGTCTGACTTGTGTCAGACCAGTTAAGACAGCTCTCATAGGGAATCGTTAATTTGATGATGTAATGCAACTTGTGCTCCTGTCGGTCTGTTTGTCAGACTGGTGTGAACCCAGCCTAAGTCTGTTAACTTGCTGCACATGGTTACTGGCAAGTTGTACACGTGCAAAGCACTTGAAGCACAAGTTCTACTTGGCACTTTTCCAATTTGTAGCAAATTTGCGTGGCAAGTCTCTAGCAAGAGCAAAGTTGCAGTGGTGAGTCTACAGCAAGAGCACTGCAAGTCTACAGCATGAAAATTCAGCATTATGTTCAGTTCAACATAGCTGAACCAATACTTGCAGCATACTTGCAGAATGTTTGCAAAGAAAGTTGATCTGGAGTCATGCAATGCAAACTTGCTGCAATTGTGCAACAAAATTGTGAAGCCTGACAAGTCTAGCAATAGCTTAGCAAGTCATTTTCAAACTTGCAGCACAATTGCTTGCTATCTGGGATTCTGAGTCTTACTGACCAAAATCTTTGGTTGCTGAACCAGTTGCTACACACAGGAGGAGAGATTCTTGAAGGTGTTTCCAACGTGGTCGCACAGGTCATACTGCACAACAGTGTCATGAGGACTCTGGGGCAACAGTGCTAAGTGTGGCATTCACCATACAGAAATGAAGACTCAGAGGTGGGCATTTCAGGCCAAGAGGACCCCTCATGAGCTCTTAGGCTGGATTCACACCTATGCACTTTTAATGCTTTTTGCATTTTGCAGATTTGCACTGCAGTCCATGTAACATGGTCTCCTATGGAACATGTTCTGCAGTGCAAATCTGCAAACTGCAAAAAGCACTAAAAATGCATAGGTGTGAATCCAGCCTAAGTCTGTAGTTAAAGTCACTGTGGCGTGGTCGGGGGGGTCAGGCTTGGAGCCAAAGAGCTATAGCAGCAGAAAGGTGTTGGGGAAATTGCATATTTCATATTCCTCATTAAGGTTGGCTCACAAATATCTATTATAGCCTCTAATATCCTGGTTATTGCATTACTAAACTTATTGGCATTTGAACTGCCTTATATGGTCAAGCTAGCCCCTCTCCTCAGGAATGCAAAGGTCATATTGTTGCTTACAGGGTGTTGGCTGGGGGGTGGGCTTTTCCCTTATACAAGTTCTATATTACCACAGCAAAACCCTATATGAGTCAGTCTCACCAAGAACAGCCATGAGGCACGTCCTGATCCCCTGTGCCATGTCAGAGACTCCATGGCGGGAAGCAACACCTTTAGTTAAGTATTCTTGATATTTTCTTTATCTTTATCTGTATCTGTCATTACTTGTAATAAATGTTATATTTTTAAGTATTTGTGTGATCTCTCTTTGCACATATCGAACACAACCCCAAAAACGTGACAAGAGAAAAGGTTCACACAGAAACTAGCAGGATAAATACACAAGCAGGTCCCCCTGGCAGGTAATGCAGACTCACCTGAGTCGCAGGGTCTAAGCACTAGCCGGTCTTCACCAGAGCTCTCGATGGTGGAGATGGGTGTTGATGCGTACTAGTAAGCTGGCATGCAATAGCACATGAATCAAGCATAAGTGTATCCAGTAAACAAGCCAAAGGTTGGTAACAAGTGGTTATAGGTTGGGATCAAGCTGAAGTGTAGTCGAGGAACAAGCCAAAGATCAGTAAGGAGTCATAGTGATATATTGATGGCAGGAGGAGCACAAGAAGCAAGATATTGGCTGGAGAAGAACACAATAATCTGACAAACGGGAAGTGCAAAGGCCTGGCTTAAATAGGAAGTTTATTACAAGATTTGTCTTCAATAGTGCTAGATCAGGGTTGCCAACATCCCTGTGAATACTATATCATAAAAAAATCTTTGAATGGGACTTTTATACGGCAACCAAACAAAAAAGGATTGAAAATTGCTAAAAAAATACTATATCAT
>BLSH010319659.1:908057-920052 GCA_018402905.1 Glandirana rugosa | reverse complement strand
CTTCTTTCCCTTAAAAAACTCTTTGGTTGCTTTTGCAGTATGCTTCGGGTCATTGTCCATCTGCACTGTGAAGTGCCATCCAATGAGTTCTGAAGCATTTGGCTGAATATGAGCAGATAGTATTGCCCGAAACACTTCAGAATTCATCCTGCTGCTTTTGTCAGCAGTCACATCATCAATAAATACAAGAGAACCAGTTCCATTGGCAGCCATACATGCCCACGCTATGACACTACCACCACCATGCATCACTGATGAGGTGGTATACTTTGGATCATGAGCAGTTCCTTTCCTTCTCCATACTCTTCTCTTCCCATCACTCTGGTACAAGTCGATCTTGGTCTCATCTGTCCATAGGATGTTGTTCCAGAACTGTGAAGGCTTTTTTAGATGTTGTTTGGCAAACTCTAATCTGGCCTTCCTGTTTTTGAGGCTCACCAATGGTTTACATCTTGTGGTGAACCCTCTGTATTCACTCTGGCGAAGTCTTCTCTTGATTGTTGACTTTGACACACATACACCTACCTCCTGGAGAGTGTTCTTGATCTGGCCAACTGTTGTGAAGGGTGTTTTCTTCATCAGGGAAAGAATTCCTCGGTCATCCATCACAGTTGTTTTCCGGGTCTTTTGGTGCTGCTGAGCTCACCGGTGCGTTCTTTCTTTTTAAGGATGCTCCAAACAGTTGATTTGGCCACACCTAATGTTTTTGCTATCTCTCTGATGGGTTTGTTTGTTTTTTTCAGCCTAATCGTGGCTTGCTTCACTGATAGTGACAGCTCTTTGGCTCTCATATTGAGAGTTGACAGCAACAGATTCCAAATGCAAATAGCACACTTGAAATGAACTCTGGACCTTTTTATCTGCTCCTTGTAAATGGGATAATGAGGGAAAAACACACACCTGGCCATGGAACAGCTGAGCAGCCAATTGTCCCATTACTTTTGGTCCCTTAACAAGTGGGAGGCACATATACAAAATGTTGTAATTCCTACACTGTTCACCTGATTTGGATGTAAATACCCTCAAATTAAAGCTGAAAGTCTGCAGTTAAAGCACATCTTGTTTGTTTCATTTCAAATCCATTGTGGTGGTGTATAGAGCCAAAAAGATTAGAATTGTGTCGATGTCCCATTATTTATTGACCTGACTGTATTTTTTTGTAGCTCATCCTGCCTGCGTTATGGACTATTGTATGTTGCTGTAATTGACCAATACCATTGTGTCTATTACGGTCTTTTACCCTTGTCATGGAAAATTTTCAATAAAAATACCGAAACAGAAGGAAGCCAGAATCTGTCCTCACAGCTTATTACAGAGGCAACAATAGACTACGGAATGGTCTCTGAACCATCAGAGAAGGGTTTTCTTCATAAACATGCTGATTGATGCCATAGATT
The DNA here is from genome assembly GCA_018402905.1 of Glandirana rugosa. Lineage (NCBI taxonomy): Eukaryota > Metazoa > Chordata > Amphibia > Anura > Ranidae > Glandirana > Glandirana rugosa. The sequence continues at coordinate 918,655 of BLSH010319659.1, read as the reverse complement.
CTAACACTCTAAACAATTGTGTGTTTCTGTTTACCCTCTCCACTACATTATACTGTCTGATGACAGTCCAATACATGTAGCAAACCATTTTAAGTTGAAATAGCATTGTTTTTTCCTGGTTTAACCAACTCTTAGTGTACAATGATCCCCCACAGGCACAAATATTCAAACTTACCAGAATTGTTTGTGAAATGTGCAAGCTCAAAGTTTACTTTATACTCAGTGGGTCTCCCATTAAAAGTAAGCCTGAAAGTCATAAAAAAAAAGAATGCACCTCCTTCTTCTGTGCATCCAAGAAGCCCTGGACACACACTATCACTAGAGGCTTAACTTCTCCAACCTTGGAGATAAGCGCACTCTCCCTCAAGTTATGCCCAGCCCACAAACCCATTAATCCAAATGTCCAATAAAGTCAGGTTAATTAGGATTTTGCAGGCAAATTTTGCATTCCAGTGACAAGAAATTAAGCAATCAAATCAATCTGTGGCGATTGTGGACTTAAGAACAATCTAGGCCTCCACTTCAAATCTTTGGCTTTTATTAGTTCACAGTGGGGATTGCTATAGGGCAGTGGTTCTCAACCCTGTTCTCAAGTATCCCCAACAGGCCATGTTTTCAATGGCTTGGTATTTTGGACACCTATTTTATCTAAGAGAAATTCCCAAAACATGGCCTGTTGGGGGTACTTGAGGACAGGGTTGAGAACCACTGCTATAGGGCATAGCTCCCCAGCAGCTTTTGGCAGTTCTGTGAATACAGTAACTGTCACAAAAAAACATTTTTTAAGGAAGGCAAACCCCCAAATGTGAGTTCGTCTCTGACAAATGATTCTTCTGCAAATTGTTAGTATGTGTTTCTACACACAATATTTTAAAGGTAAGAGAGATCTACTCCTGGGTGGAGAGACACTTTAAAATCTGAACAGAGAAAAGTGGTGCTCAGTTCACCTTATCTTTACTATACTAAATTCAAAGATTACACTCTTATCAAAGTGGAAAAAAGGTCTAAGGATCATTTACTGGCCAGATTTATACCTTCTATATCAGGAGTCATAGTTTCAGGTATTTTTTTTTTTTCATTTAGAAACAATCATTTGTAAGGTGAGCTTTGAGAACTAAGTCTATTGACTTAAATCTGACATGGCATACTGCTTTGTAAGCTGTGTTACCTTCATACTCAAACATTGTGTTTCATAGTTATGTAGAAAAAACAAAATAAAAAGACATACTGCTTTACTTACATAAGGGGCTTCTTTTGATTTAACCTTTCAATCAATCACACTATTGTGATCTGTTACGGTGCATTAAGTTAGGTCATACATTAATGTGTGTTGCAAGGTGTAAGTTAATCCAGTTTAACCACTTCAGATCCGCGCTATAGCTGATTGATTGCTACAGCGCGGGTCTGAATTGCCGGGGGGCCGTCAATTGCTGTCCGCCCTTTTGCACACTCCAGGCTCGCTCTCGCAGCCGCCGCACGCTACGTGAGCGTGACCGTGGCTTGATGTCCGCCGGAGACCAGCGAACCCTTCACAGAGAGCCAGAACGGGGAACCACCGATGTAAACACGGCGGTTCCCCGCTCTGTGAGGGGGGGACATGACAGATATACTGATCCCTGTGATCGGGATCAGTTAGATCTGTTATGTCCCTGTCAGCCCCGCCCCCACACAGTTAGAACACATACAGGGAACACATTTAACCCCTTGATCGCCCCCTTAGTGTTAACCCCTTTCCAGACAATGACATTTATACAGTAACCAGTGCCTATTTTTAGATCTAATCACTGTATAAATGTCATTGGTCCCAAAAAAGTGTAAAATGTCAGACATGACCACCTTAAACCAATTTCCATAGTTTGCAGGCGCTATCACTTTTGCACGACCCAATCAAAATACGCTTATTGCGATTTTTTTTTACCAAAAATATGTAGAAGAATATATGTCGGCATAAACTGAGGAATAAAATGTGTTTTTTTTTTTTTTTTTTTTTTTTTTGATGTGTTATAGCAAAAAGTAAAGAAATTGCTCTTTTTTTCAAAATTGTCGCTCATTTTTTTTTGTTTATAGCGCAAAAAATAAAAAACGCCGAGGTGATCAAATGCCACCAAAAGAAAGCTCTATTTGTGGGAAAAAAAGACATCAATTTTGTTTGGGTACAACGTCGCACGACCGCGCAATTGTCATTCAAAGAGTGACAACGCTGAAAATTGGTCCGGGCAGAAGGGGGGTTTAAGTGGCCAGTAAGCAAGTGGTTAATGAATGGGCTGTCAGCACACCACTACTGGCCCAAAAACGCACATGACCCTTATTGGCAGCACAGCGCACCACAACACTACAGAATTACAGAATAATATGTTGGGTGCTATTCACAGTTAATGCCAGTACACTGTGGTACATTACAGTAACACATGAAAAGTTTTTACAATACAGAAGTCTAAATGGGCCCTCAATAGAAGCCCAGGGCAATTGCCTCTTTTGCCCCCTTAGAAATCGGCACTGGTTGAAATGTCTGACAATAAAAAGAGATTTTGGACCCGAGTCTAACCAATTGCTTTATACAGTTTTGAGAAAGATCTTGCCCAAAAAACTCAACCCAAAACCCTCTACCTGTACCCATAAACAATTTAAATTCGTGATCTTTACTTTTATTGTGGCCAAACAAACTCTGGCGAGAGTATGGAAATCCAGTACTCCCACAATTGCCCAGGTAAAACAGAAAATGTCCTGGTACTTGCATTGACAATATAAGCTACTGATGCATCCTCACGTGGAGGCCTGCCCAATGGGCGGAGGTCCCAACCAGATCCGGGCTCAACTTTTCTCTTTCTCTTTAGCTGGCCATACACCATACAATTTGCTTATTCAATTTTCTTTAGATATACCCTCAGCTATGTAATGCAAGGTTCTGCCTAATTGCATACAAATTGAAAGTGTTTAGGTTTGACCTCTTGTATGGTTTTGGTAAATCTAAAGGAAAGTTCTACAAGAAAATTGTATAATGTATGGTCAGCCTTTCTCTTCTCTTCAACCATTTCTTAGATAGCTTCTTTTTTTTTTTTTTTTTTTTTTAAATGGATATCTCCATTTTTTTTTTTTTTTTGGGTATCTTGACCTCGTGTTTCAAAGCCAACGAGGAACCCACTTTTTGGGCTATTTGTTTTCGTGTTATTCAAGCTTTTCACCTTGTGAAAGTATGTATACCTTGAGAGAATATTTGAAATTTTTCGCCCTGCTCACCAGGTTGGAATTTCTTTGGTAAGTGGTAAACCTGTGTATACTTCTTGTATCAACTAGCCATGTCTTCATATAATGCACTGTAAGTCAAGTGCAAACATTTTTTTATGGAACTGAAATGATGCTATATGATTAGAGCTATGTCTTACATGATTTGCTTAATAAAAAAATTATTGAAATGAAAACCTATGTTGGAAATTTAAATTTAATTATTAGTAGAGAAGGCAGAGATGGAAGTTATACAGCACCTGCTTCAGGAAGTACACTTTCAGGGACCCTGTGAGAAGCTCCATGGATTCTGTCTGCAGTGAATTGCAGAGAACTCAGATTAACCTCCCTGGCGGTATGATTATGTCAGATTGTTGAGTCTAAAAGCGGTACATTGTTTTGCATAGAAATTTGGTGTTTTATATTGTAGGCCTGTAATTCTTAGGAATAACTCACTTAAATCTGTCCAAACAAGAGTCTAGTAGACATCCCGGGTATGATAAAGCTTGAAACACGAAATCATAAATTATAATATAATAAATAACTATAAATTATCAAAAATAATAACCTAATAGTAGTAAAATGCATTCAATAATGTAATCAAATCAAAAACACCTGAAATTTGCTCAGTTGCAGAATTGTTGATTTTCCCCACAAATCAGTATCACTCAATTCTGCAAATGATTCTTATTTACTATCGCTATTTTCTAGCTGATCAAAAACCGCTTTTGACGTAAAGGGACACTTTTTGGTTGCCATGGACATTCTCAAGTTTCCAGGCAGAAAGAATGACATATATAATATAAAAGTGCATGCAGGGCACTGGGCAAACCACTAGGGACAAAGGGGATGTGAAATGATTTGATACAGTACACTGTAATCTGTAAGATTACATTACTGTATGTTTACTACTACTGTGTCTCACTTTTTGAATTTGCCGCCGGTTTCCGCCGCTCGCAGGGAACGGAGCCCGGCACACAGAGGCATCGGGCGGAAGGCACAGCCCGCAGACACAGCGGGGGACATCGCTGGATCCAGGGGACAAGGTAAGTAACGCTGCCTGGATCCAGCGATGCAATCCCGAGTGTGGCTCGGGGTTACTGCTCTTGGTACAGAAAATTCACCCCGAGCCACACTCGGGAATACCGCCAGGGGGGTTAAAGGGGTTGTAAACCTTAGTTTTTAAAAAAATAACAAACATGCCTATACTCAACTGCTCTGTGCAATCGTTTTGCACAGAACAGCATCCTCTTCTTCTAAGTTGCCCTGCCGGCGCTCCAGACCCCTTCTCTTCATGAGGTGCCACTACAGAAAGCCACTTTCCCTGGGGGCACCCCTGCGGGCTCACTTCCGAGTCCCACTGCTGCTTTCATTGACACAGACAGTGGGATTCAGCCCCACCCCCCACTCCTGTGTCACTGGACAGCAGCGGGAGCCAATTGTGAAATGCATTAAGGTGAAAAACCTTGAGGCTTTACAACCACTTTGAGGTAAAACTTTTTATTGTTAGTACATCAATAGTGCTTCCTGGAATGTATTTATGCTCACTGATTGCTTTCATTTGTTTTTTCACGTTTTTACTGTTTCTGGATATACAGTATCTCACAGAAGTGAATACACCCCTCACATTGTTGTAAATATTTTATTATATCTTTTCATTTGACAACACTGAAGAAACGACCCTTTGCTACAATGTAAAGTAGTGAGTGTACAGCTTGTATGACAGTGTAAATTTGCTGTCCCCTCAAAATAACTCAACACACAACCATTAATGTCTAAAGAGCTGGCAACAAAAGTGAGTACACCCTTAAGTGAAAATGTACAAATTGGGCCCAATTAGCCACTTTCCCTCCCCGGTGTCATGTGACTCGTTACTGGTGCAAAGTCTCAGGTGTGAATGGGGAGCAGGTGTGTTAAATTTGGTGTTATGGCGCTCACTCTCTCATACTGGTCACTGGAAGTTCAACATGGCACCTCATGGCAAAGAACTCTTTGAGGATATGAAAAAAAGAATTGCTGCTCTACATAAAGATGGCCTAGGCTATAAGAAGATTAAGAAGACCCTAAAACTGAGCTGCAGCATGGTGGCCAACATCATACAGTGGTTTACAGAGGAAGTAAACCCTGATGGGGTTTACTTCCTCTATATTCACCTGCAAAGTAGAAACATAATGGGCTACTATGCATCGCATAGTAGCCCATTATGTGGCACTTACCTGCAAACGAAGCCTGCGACGTCCAACGCCGTCCCCACAGCAGGGAGTGTCCATCTTCAGCCCCTCTTCCTTCCGGGGCTGCGACTCCGGCTCTGTGACTGGCCGGAGTCGCGTGATATCACTCCTGCGCATGCGTGTGGTAGCCACCAGTCACGGCACGATCCCAGTGAAGAAACGGCACAGAGGCCATTTCTTCACTGCTCATGTGCCGAAATGATGTCGGCACAACTATTACACTCCATATCTCCTGAACCGTGCAGGTCTGGGAGATATGCAGGGGACCTACAGGTAAGCCTTATTATAGGCTTACCTGTAGGTTAAAGTGGTTGTCACGAGTTGACAACCACTTTAACAGGACAGGTTCCACTCAGAACAGGTCTTGCCATGGTCAACCAAAGAAGTTGAGTGCACGTGCTCAGTGTCATATCTAGAGGTTATCTTTGGGAAATAGACGTATGAGTGCTGCCAGCATTGCTGCAGAGGTTGAAGGGGTGGGAGGGTCAGCCTGTCAGTGCTCAGACCATACGCCACACACTGCATCAAATTGGTCTGCATGGCTGTCGTCCCAGAAGGAAGCATCCTCTAAAGATGATTTTTGCTGAAGATAAGCAGACTAAGGACATGGATTACTGGAACCATGTCCTGTGGTCTGATGAGACCAAGATGAACTTATTTGGTTCAGATGGTGTCAAACGTGTGTGGTGGCAACCAGGCGAGGAGTACAAAGACAAGTGTGTCTTGCCTACAGTCAAGCATGGTGGTGGGAGTGTCATGGTCTGGGGCTGCATGAGTGCTGCCTGCACTGGGGAGCTACAGTTCATTGAGGGAACCATGAATGCCAACATGTACTGTGACATACTGAAGCAGAGCATTATCCCCTCCCTTCGGAGACTGGGACAGAGGGCAGTATTCCAACATAACGACCCCAAACACACCTCCAAGACGACCACTGCCTTGCTAAAGAAGCTGGGGTTAAGGTGATGGACTGGCCAAGAATGTCTCCAGACCCAAACCCTATTGAGCATCTGTGGGGCATCCTCAAACGGAAGGTGGAGGAGTGCAAGGTCTCTAATATCCACCAGCTCCGAGAAGTTGAAGTGGCGGGGGGTCAGTCTGTCGGTGCTCAGAACATTATGCCAGACACTGCATCAAATTGGTCTGCATGGCTGTTGTCCCAGAAGGAAGCTTCTTCTAAAGATGATGCACAAGAAAGCCCACAAACAGTTTGCAGAAGACAAACAGACTAAGAACATGGATTACTGGAACCATGTCCTGTGGTCTGATGAGACTAAGATGAACTTATTTGGTTCAGATGGTGTCAAGTGTGTGTGGTGGCAACCAGGTGAGGAGTACAAAGACAAGTGTGCCTTGCCTACAGTCAAGCATGGTGGTGAGAGTGTCATGGTCTGGGGCTGCATGAGTGCTGTCAGCACTGGGGAGCTACAGTTCATTGAGGGAACAATGAATGCCAACATGTACTGTGACATCCTGAAGCAGAGCATGATTCCCTCTCTTCAGAGACTGGGCCGCAGGGCAGTATTCAAACATGATAATGACCCCAAACACACCTCCAAGATGACCACTGCCTTGCTAAAGGAGCTGAGAGTAAAGGTGATGGACTGGCCAAGTATGTCTCCAGACCTAAACCATATTGAGCATCTGTGGGGCATCCTCAAATGGAAGGTGGGGAGGAGCGCATGGTCTCTAACATTCACCAGCTCCGTGATATCATCATGGAGGAGTGGAAGAGGACTCGGGTGGCAACCTGTGAAGCTCTGGTGAACTCCATGCCCAAGAGGGTTAAGGCAGTGCTGGAAAATAATGGTGGCCACACAAAATATTGACACTTTGGGCACAAATTGGACATTTACACTTAGGGGTGTACTCACTTTTGTTGCCAGCGGTTTAGACATTAATGGCTGTGTGTCAAGTTATTTTGAGGGGACAGCAAATTTACACTGTTATACAAGCTGTACACTCACTACTTTACATTGTAGCAAAGTGTCATTTCTTCAGTGTTGTCATATGAAAAGATATAATAAAATATTTACAAAAAAAATGAGGGGTGTACTCACTTTTATGAGATACTGTAAGTATATCTAAGTAGTGATATCACGATAGCCATATTAATTTGGCTTAGAGGGGCCAAATTAATATGGATTAAGGGGCTGAATTAGAGGGGCTTTTAAACTAGGCAACGGGGGGAGTGTCCAGACTTAGAAATAGCCAGAGTGAAACAAAGTTCAGAGGGAAGTATTGGGGGCAGCAGTGGTAGGCCAAATGAAGAACCTAAACCTGAGGTAAGTAGTGCAACAAATCCTGTATGCAACCGGGGAATACCCAACAAGAAGTCAGTAGGCATCTGGACAAAACTACGTGGCAGAGTCTGGCAGACAAGATGGGAGAAAGTTGTGTACTGTACACACAATACAAAAATCGAACGATCATGCCTTGTATGGAATTTTTAATTCTGATTTTCTCATAGTGTGACTGTGTGCCCCCTTTTATATGTACACACGTACATTTACTAATTGTGTAATGCATTTTTAGTACTGCCTTATAAGCAATGAACAGAATTCTTTCCAGGATTTTCTGTGTGAGTCACATGACCTGCAGAAAGCCTTTGCAGCCTCTGCTAATGTTCTGCACAGAACTGGCTTGACTGGCTGAAATTGGATGGAGATTCCAGGTGTTGGAGGGCAGTCAGACAGCTGGATTACGTAATGCTTGCCTGCTGTCATGGGATTAAAGTAGCTGGCATGACTGTGAGATATACTTTATCCCAGTAGTGAAAGCCTTAAGGTGTAGTCATTGGCTGGATATTCAGCCAGTGTTTTAGGATATTCTTATACAAATCAGTTGTGCCACTTACGAAAAGTTTTTCCATCAAATGTACAGCCTGGTCTGTTCAAAGCTGACACAAAGGATGGCACTCTCTCTTTTTTCTTTTAATAAACGGTTAATTTGTGGTAGAAGAGTTCCCACAGAACCTCTTACTGAAAAAATTTTGCGATGCAAGATTCATAATGATTTTATTACTTAGAAAATTGTATTAATGTTACCATTTACTACAGAAACATTCCTGACATTACTAAAGACATTTATATTCACTGGCACATGTACAGTACATGGCTGCATATATGTCCAAATGATAATAGGAGAAACTCACCCTTGGAGAATGTAACATTTACTGTAACCTGTGAAAAGTAAAATGAAGAAGCACTGCTTCAGGTCAGTTCAGTTCACCTTTCACAGCCCAAATCCACAATGGATGCAAGTCCAGTTTGCGGCTCTACACAAATAAAGTGGGAAAACCTGGAAGACCACACACCAGTACCACTGTCTTCTTTTTTCAAACACTTAAAATCATCATGGTATTAGACATCACAGAAGCCCCAGGGAGGCCTATTGACATGTTTCACCCCATTGGGTGCTTATTTAGAATTATAGTTACTATTATAATGAATAAGCACCCTATGGCGTGAAAAGCGCTCCAGGGAAACTTACTGATGCGTTTCACACCAATGGGAGCTTATTCATTAAATTATTGTGAAACGCGTCAATAGGCTTCCTTGGGGCTTTCCTGTGATATTGTCTGCCTAATAACATGATGATTTTAAGTGTTTGAACAGAGAAGACGGTTTTACGTGATACTGGTGTGCCGTCATCTGGTTTTTCCATTCAGCTTTTAACTCGGCCAACTGCCCTGGCCAGGGCATTCCATAGTGTTGAAACCGTGTTTTGTTTTTTTTGTTTTTTGTGTGATCTAAGTCTGTTTGAAACTAGTCAACAAGGCCAAAAAAGTATTACATATATGGCTAGCATACATTACAATTCTTAAAAAAAAAAGTCATTATAATATGACAAAATAAAAAGAACACTAGAAATCACCATCATGTGACTAGGCTTTTCTCCTCTGACTTTTCTTTTTCTAAATGTGTTAATTTAAATGGGGCTTGGTTTGTTTTAGAGTCCCAAAGAAAGCACAGTGAAGGGCACACTTCTAAAGCACATCACTGTGATTTGTAAATGCATTTTTTAAAATTTAAGTAGCAGTATGGCCACTGTAAGGCCATACTGCTATTTTATATATCGAACCCTATGTGAGCCCACACAGTTTTTTTTACAATTCTGTCTTTAGAGATTGTTCAATTCAGTTGTAACTGTTATCTAGATCTAGTAAGCATTAGGTGCTTGTAACATTAAGACCAACATATTTAACTTTTTTTAAATTTTATTTCAATGTTGGATTTGGAACAGTTTAGTGGCCTTCCTTATGCTAGAGTAACATCAACATAGCAACTAACAGATCATTTAACAAGTGCACAAGGGTCTCCTGCAGGTTAGTTTGGTTTATGGCACTTTAACACATTGCAACCAATCAAAATTTCAGTTTACCAGAGGTAAAAGTGCTTTCTGGTTGCTGCCTTATACTAGCCACACAGTGCATTTGGTTGTGAGATGTTATGAGCACAAAGACTACATCATTTAAAAATCAATTACTCTCAACTGAAAAGAAACAATACAGTTGCGAGAAAAAGTATGTGAACCCTTTGGAATGATATGGATTTCTGCACAAATTGGTGATAACATGTGATCTGATCTTCATCTAAGTCACAACAATAGACAATCAGTCTGCTTAAACTAATAACACACAAAGAATTAAATGTTACCATGTTTTTATAGAACACGCCATGTAAACATTCACAGTGCAGGTGGAAAAAGTATGTGAACCCTTGGATTTAATAACTGGTTGAACCTCCTTTGGCAGCAATAACTTCAACCAAACGTTTCCTTCTTCTACCCACAACGTTGTCCTGTTGCTGGGTTTCGTATCTTCATTTAGTTGTTGTCTTACCGAAGTTGTCTTCTTTTATGCGGAAGACCTCACCGGGTCAGTCTCAGGACTGGAGTTGGGCTAACTCTACGACACCGTACTGGAGTTCTTTCGCTAAGTGCGGTCTGTAGGGTTCTTATAACGACTTGACTTTGTCAAGACATTTCTCCTTACCAGTTCTTAATGAGGACTGGCAACACGTGCAGACTAGACGTTGATGTCCTTTGCAAACCAACTTCAATAACGACGGTTTCCTCCAAGTTGGTCAATAATTTAGGTTCCCAAGTGTATGAAAAAGGTGGACGTGACACTTACAAATGTAC
>BLSH010319659.1:823348-849119 GCA_018402905.1 Glandirana rugosa | reverse complement strand
TTTTTTTTTTTTTACTAGTAATGGCGGCGATCTGCGATTTTTGGCGGTACTGCGATATTTCAGCGGACATGTCGGACTATTTTGACACTTTTTTGGGACCATTGGCATTTATACAGCGATCAGTGGTATAAAAATGCACTGATTACTGTGTAAATGCCATTGGCAGTGAAGGGGTTAACCTGCAGGGGGCGCTCTAAGGGTTAACTATGTTCCCTGGGCGTGTTCTAACTGTAGGGGGACTGCACTATCTGGGGAAGGGAAGTGGTCACAGCCTTCGTATACAGGAAGGCTGTGATCACAGCCCTTCCCCCTTCACACAGAGCGGAGGTCCGTGTTTACATACACAGACCTCCGTTCCTCCGCTCGGGGGGGCCATCGCGGGTAGCCGGCGGCAATCGAAGCCGCCGCTCCCGCTCCCTGGCCCTCCCCGAACACAGTGAGCGCGCGGGCGCGCCTCCGGCGGCGCGCGCTCACTAAGCTCGGTCCGCAGCCGCCGTCGTATGACGGCGTTTTGCGGGAACGAACCACTTTGCCGCCGTCAAATGCCGATCGGCGGTCAGCAAGTGGTTAAAGGAGTTGTAAAGGCAGAAGGTTTTTTATTTTTATGTATTAAGATAAAAAGCCTTCTGTGTGCAGCAGTCTCCCCAGCACCCCCTAATACTTATCTGAGTCCCATCTCTGTCCAGCAATGTCCACAAGTCCCTCAGCCGTCCAAGACTCTCCCTCCTGATTGGCTGAGACACAGCAGCGGCACCACTGGCTCCCACAGCTGTCAAAGTCAGTTAGCCAATCAGGAGAGAGAGGGGACAGCGACGAACAGCAGCTCCGCGTCTGAATGGACACACGGAGCTGCAGCTCGGCTTGGGTACCCCCATAGTAAGCTGCTAGTTGTGGGGGCACTCGACAGGAGGGAGGGGCCAGGAGCAATGAAGAGAGACCCAGGAATAGGAAGATCCAGGCTGCTCTGTGCAAATCCATTACACAGAGCAGGCAAGTATAACAAGTTGGTTATTTAAAAACAAAAACACGAGACTTTACAATCACTTTAACCTTTTCAGAGCTGTTTTTGTGTTTTTTTTTTTTAACACATTTAAGATTTCATTTCTAGGCCTGAAGGTTACATAAAACCCCCAAACATTATATATTTTTTGAAAGCAGACACCCTAAACCTAGATAATAAAGTAATGGTAGTTCCAATTTATGTCTCACGATATTATTGCAAAGGTCTAGGTAGCACAAAATTAAAGTTAAAAAAAAAACATTAAAAAGTTTATTTTAGTTAACATAAAAAACAATATATTACCCAATTTTTTGGTAGATTATAAAAGCCGCGGTTGTACCGAGTAAATAGATACCCAACATGTTAAACTTTAAACATGTCAGTACAAATGAGAATCAAAATTAATTTTGCTTAGAATAAAGATCACAATTCTCTCACGATTCTCGCAGCGCAACATCTTTCACATAATCCAAAAAATTTTGGCTGACTTTACTGTTTTGTTTATATTTAAATTCATTGAAGTGTATTTTTTCCCCAAAAATTGCATTCGAAAGGCCGCTGTGAAAATACAGTGTGACTGCCATTTTATTCTCTAGGGTCTCTGCTAAAAAAAAATATATATATATATAATATAATATGTTTGGGGGTTCTAAGTAGTTTTCTAGCAAAAAAAAAAAATATATTGATTTTATCTTGTAGGCAACAAGTGTCAGAAAAAGGCTTAGTCCTTGAGTGGGTAAACTGGCCTCATTTGACTGAAATTTTTCCCTTTGATCTAAAAGAACCGAGAGATACATGGTATCTCTTCTCTCTCTCTCAGCGCTGACATTTGCCGGCTTTTTTTTTTTTTGACAGCTCTGAGCAGAGAATGGCTCTGCATGGTTTACGCAGAGTCGTGGAAATGCCAGATTAAGATTGTGAGGGGGGTTGAATTGAGATCGCAATATTTAACGTTTAATCGTGCTGCTCTAGTCAGTACCTTATATTTTCCATAGGCGACGCTTCAAACGCCCCCTATAAGTCATCAGTTGCGAGTTACGAAGGAGGTCTGGTGCTAGAATTTCGGCGGCAGCCCAGGAGCCAGGTCGAAACTTCTGGTCGCAATGGTGACCTGGCGCCTGGGGTTTGTCAAGCCCTGATCTAAGATCTGAAGGGTTTAAAAGGGGGGGGGGGCAATCTAAGGTCTGAAGGGGTTCAGAGGGAAAAGGGGGAGCTAATCTAAAATCTGTGGGCACACACAGCCAATTGAGACACATTTTTCCTTCCACTGACAGACGTAGGGGCATTTTTTTCTCCCACTAATGCCAGACCATTTCTTTCTCACACTAACATCAGGACATTTTTTCAGCAACGGACTCCAGGGTATTTTTTATAACCACTGATACTACACCATTTTTCCCAACTACCAATGGCAGAGTTTTTCCCAATAATGCTGGGGCATTTTTCCAGACCACTGACCATTGGCACCAGGCATTTGAACAATAATGCCAGGCATTTTTTTCAATGCATAAAGCAAGGCATTTTTTCCTCCTACTAACCTCCAACGACATGGGTTTTTTTCCTCTTCTATTAACCAGCGACGCTGGGCATTTTTCTTCCCATTTACCAATGTTGCTGAACATTTTTTCCCCACTTATCACCAACACAGACATTTTTGTTACCTAGAGATCAGCTTTAACATTACCAATTGACACAGCTCAGTCTACCAATACCCAGTATAAGTGATAACGTTTTCTACTAGAGAAAAACAAAAAAATTAAAGCAAACAGCTTCACAATGGCTGTGTCTTACCTCTTGGACAGTCGGTAAATCTAAAAGTTCCCCAAACACATAAACTCCAGGGGCTTCTAATACTTGGTTAATTAGAGCTGGAAGCGCAGAACCTTTAGTGCCTTTGGCTAGTAAAATAAATTGTTCCAGGTGGCTACTGGATGGCTTCTGTTCTCCTGCCATGCTACAGCTATAAATCTAAGATCTGTGAAAAAGAAGAATAATGACATCCTAAGTACAAAGTATAGAAGCAGAATGTAAAAAGATTATAGCTAGTAATAGATACATTTAACTGGATATGTTCTGGAATGTTAGAGACGTTCAATTACCAATCCAAGTAACTTTTTATTACAGGAATCTATATAGTGGAGACAATTTATGCAGGGATTACATATTTGTACATTCATATTCATGCTCTGAAGAAGTTTACAATCTATGGTCCCTATCTCACATACAAACAAGGGCCAATTTGGACAGGAGCCAATTAAAGTGACACAAATTACTGGTTTAAAAAAAGAAAATGCTTTTTAAGTATGTTTTCGTGTGATAGAAAATCCTTATTTTTAAAAAAAATAACAAGCACGTTATACTTACCTGCTATGTGCAATGGTTTTGCACCCCAATCCTCCTCTTCTCAGTGTCCCCCGCTGGTGCTACTGGCTCCTCCCCCCCCTCCACACACACCACTTGCTTAGGGGGCACTCGAGTGGGCTTGCTCCTGAGGCACCTCAGTGTGCCCATGCGACTCGACACCACACCCAGCTCTTCACTGGCTGTGATTAACAGCAGCAGTAGCCAATGGCTCCCACTGCTGTCTCTGAGCCTTTGAGCAGGGATAGAGCCGCTGCACATTGCTGGATTGAGATGGGGCTCAGATAAGTATAAGGGGAGGTAGGGCTGCACTCAGGAGGTTTTTTTCACCTTAATGCAGAGAATGCATTAAGGTAAAAAAAAAACCTTCAGCCTTTAGAACAACTTTAATTCAAAACAGTAACTTTTATTTTTCTCAGAGAAAAGATATACCTGTGCTCAGATCCCAATAGATTGTACATGTATTTAAACTTTCAGGTGCTAGAGGGGTGTGACCACATATTAACACTACAAATTCTGGATGAACACATCTGCTACACCCTTTCCAGCAAATTATGCAATGAAAAATAGGGATGTTTAGTTCACGCATATTGCAGTACATGTTTTAAGCCAGCCACCTGCATCAAAGTAATCCCTCTTCTGGTCAGTCCTACAAGCTATTGGGATCTGAGCACAGGTCTATCTTTTGTCTGTTGAAAAGCAGGTCAGCGTCCAGATCTAAACCTAGTCGCTCTCCCCCTTCTTGGGTTTTTATGCCCCACGTTGGCATGGTGTCCACCGTAGCATTTGCAGTGGCAAGGCAGAGTAGGACTGGCCATAAGAGGGGTTACTTTGAAGCAGTTGGCTGGCTTAAAACATGTGAACTTTCTGCTATGATCTCACTTCCTGTTACAAGGTGGCTACATTGGTTCTCCATGGTGCCACTGTATGCAGGAATGGAGCCACCTTCTCTTGCTCACTCCCAAGATGGACTAGGGAATATAGATTATGGGATTTGTAGCGTGTATAGAGTAGTGCACATGACCGCAACTAATGTGCACTGCTCGTTCCAGGCAAAAGGTAAGTGAGGGGGAAAAAAATGAGAGGTTTGGGAGCTTATGATTCTAAGGCCTCATACACACGGACGTTTTTTGACGCCGGCGTTTTTTTGCAGCTCTCCATGTTAGTCAATGGCCCCATAAAAATGTCAGCATTTTTGAGCTGGTGGTGACGTCGGCGTTAGTGAGCTGAAACTAGAACCCACAGCCATCGCGTTCTGAGGCTGTAACGTTTTGGCATTTTTTGACGCCGACGCCACAATATGCCAACAAACACCACCTATTATTATACCGGCGTTTTTTGATGCCGACGTTTTTAGGTTGAAAAATAGCAGAGGGATGATTTTTTTTTTAAAAAACGCCTATTGACACCGACACTCACTAACGCTCAAAAACGCTGATGCATAACGCCGAAAAAAGCCAACTTTTTTTCCTTGACGTCGGGCCCGACGGTTTGTTTATTTTTTTAGAAACGTCTGTGTATGAGGCCTAAAGGTTTGTTTTTTTCAATAACAAACATGTTATACTTTCCTGCTATGTGCAATGGTTTTGCACAGAGCATCTCTGATCCTCCTCCTCTTTTTGGGTCCCCCGCCAGTGGTCCTGGCTCCTCCCCCCTGCTGAGTATCCCCAATAGCAAGCCTTTTGCTATGGGGGCACTCAAGCAGGCTTGTTCCCAAGCCCCACTCTCCCCTCATCGGCTCACTGGCTGCGATTGATAGCAGCAGGAGCCAGTGGATCCCGCTGTGTGAGTCAATGAGGAAAGGGAGACACCGGAGAGCTTCTGCACATTGCTGGATCCAAATGGGGTCCAGGTAAATATAGTGGGGGGGGGCTGAGCTGCAAGCAGAAGGTGTTTTACCTTAATGCATCAAATTCATTAAGGTGAAAACCTCCTGCTTTTAGAACCACTTTAAAGTGGGCCTTTTAATTATTTATACCTACAGGTAAGCCTATAAAGCTAGTAAAAGTAAATATCTCCTAAATGTACACCATTTAAGAGATATCAGCGGTGCATGCGCACTGCACTCTCAATGGACAGCATGCCGTCCATAGAGAAAGCCGTGCTGCAGCTGTGACTCCTACGTTCATCCAGTCGGGTGATGTCATTGTGGCTCAGCCAGCAAAACGGCAGCTGTCCACTAACCCGGAAGGAAGACTGGGTGAAGATGGAAGGCTCAGTGGAGCTGTGACAGCGCTGTGCTGGAGGGCTTTGTTTTCAGGTAAGTCTTTCATAATGTGCTAGTATGACATGCATACTAGCACATTATGCTCTTAAAGTGGAGCTACAGTCTCTTAAGTGAAAATTAAAAGTCAGCAGCAGCAAAAACTGTATCTGCTGATTTTTAATAAACAGCCACTCACCTGTCTCACGATCCAATGGTGTGCTCACCTCACGTTTTCTCCCTGTGTCCTCCCTCGGCAGCGCCGGCATCTTTACTATTGGCACCCAGCTGTGACAGCTTGCAGCTTCACAGCCGAGTGCCCGCAGAGCTGCGCTCTGTGACTGGTTCCGTAGTCTTATGGGACCTGTCATGTGTCCCAGAAGACTTTGGGAGGGAGAACTTTTGCTTCTGATCAGCTAAGGCAAAAAGAGCACAAGTGGGAGTGGGTACCTGTCAAAAGCAGATACTTGCTCCTCCCCTGCTCCCCAAAAGCTCCATTTCACAAACAGGAGCCAGGGAGGAGGTCTTAAAGCGGAACTTACCCTTTTGAGCGGAGCTGCTCTTTAACTTGCAGGGAGATAAATTTTTTTTATGGTTTACTACTGCTTTAAAAAACAGGAAAAAAATACAGATTACAGGGCCACTGAGCAGATGATCTCTATCGATTATTTATGGAGAATAAGGATATTATTTACTGGTACTTTAAAGTGGAATTCCTGCCTAACCATAACAATTTTTCAAAAAGTCCCCTCCCCCTGCTACCCAGCCTACCCTATGTAAAAAAAAAAAAAAAAAAAAATATGTGTGTGCATTTACCTTTTTTCAGCCAGCTCTGACCTGGTCGCGTGATCCTTCAGCTCTGGCTCCCCTGTAACAGTGAGCGTCTGGCTGCAGGTGAGATGAGGGCGTGCCAACAACAGCTGGGACATGGGAGCCTATGGGTGATGTCACCGCTCCAGGCATTCCCAGCCATTGTCAAAGGCTCTTGGACACAGGGGAGCCCAGAATCACATGACCCAACCAGAGGGAGCTGAAAAAAAAGCTAAAGTATACACAAATCAGACATGTGTAGTAGGAAGGGGGTGAGGGCATATTGAAGAATTGTTATGTTAGGCAGGAATTCCACTTTAACCTACCTGCATGTCTTTAGTGTGAGATAAAACCGGAATACCTGGGGGAAGCCCACATAAGCACAGGGTGAGCATGCAAACTCCATGTAAGTCAGTGGTTCTCAACTCCTGTCCTCAGGACCCACCAACAGGCCAGATTTTAAGTATTACATTGGGAAGATGAAGATTAGAATACTGCAATCATTGAGCAGCAAATGATATCACCTGTGATGCATTTCAGTTATCCTGCAAACCTGGCCTGTTAGTGGGTCCCAAGGACTGGAGTTGAGAACCACTGATGTAGGTAGTCTCCTGGCTGTGATTGGAACCAATGGCCCCGGTGCTGCAAAGCAGAAGTGTGAGCTTTCTTTAGTCCCAATGAGTGTGAGGGACATATGCCAGCATTCACAGCCACCTGCAGTGTGTTCCTGACACTCATGAGCTGAAGAAGCTACGCAGATGAGTGGTAAAATGTCTTTATGGTAACAGAACAAGTCCAGCTGAAACGCTACGAGCTATACTGTGGCCTGGATAGAGGGGAAGCTCTATAGATGACACACAATGGACACATGGGGGTAGAAGAGTTGTGTGCTGTGATAAGGTGACCCGGGAGGAAGGGCTGACACAAGCAGGAACAAGGCTGGTGTGTAAGTACAGCGCTACTCCTGCCAGCCGAGCTCCCCCCTTATCCTGTACAGGAAAGGTCCCAGGACATGTGCTGCCACTCTCCATCACATTGTGCTGTGCCCCGGGCCCTTCCACTCACTGTGCAGCCTCTATGAGGAGGCCAGGCCCTGAACCTCTCATGTACTCACCACTGGAGGGCCGGGCCCGCTCCTCAGGCCTCAGTATCCCCCTCTTCCCGGCCACCCCTCTATGTCTGCCCGCACTCACTCCTCCTTACAGCCAAGCCTAGAGCTCGGAACCCCCAGCACCTCTGTACCTTTCAGCTTCGCTAAAATGCGCAGGACACTCTCAATCCAACTCCACCGTGCGGTTGTCAGGCAGCCATGACAGCGCCGGCTCCGTCCTGATCTCCTTCCCCCGGAAACAATGAGCCTGCGCTCCGAGTTCCGCAAGTAAAACGATCCTGCTGCTGGGCGCTGCACTGTGTAGCTTAGACGTGATGGGGGTGCTGCTATATCTAAATGCTATCATAGGGGACTTGTATAGAAAAAGATTTATTTGTAGTTCAACTCCAGCTAAACCCCTTTTTTTAAAGTTTAACTAAATGCATTTTTTATGCACTGTATTTCTCTTTATGGTCACAGGAGTACAGTTACTTATATGCTTCTGTGTTCTGTGGCCCTGAGTCAGCTAATAACTAGGGGACAACAGTTCAGGCCAAACATTGGCTTTTCGACTGTTAGCCGAACAACTGAATTATCGGGTCATTCGACCATTTGTTTGGCCTGCACAAGGCATTGAAAGCCCTGATTGGCTGAAGCAATGGAACCTTCACCCAGCACTGTCAGAGCCATGATTGGACGCTATCATGATGACTCTATCCAATCATGGCTTATTGCTCTTAGTCCTGCTCCACACTATAGAAGTATTCTTTAAATAGTGGCCATTTTTAGTGTGATATTGGCGGCTTGGGGAGAGATAGAACAGGGCTCTGTTCAATGCTACTACACAGTGCGCTATAGTGTGCTATTGTGATTCTATTGTCAGCAAAGAATATCAGTTGAGTGTGAATTTAGGGATAGTCAGTGTGAGTGTAGTGACAGCCATCATTCATCTTTTCATTAGTGTGAATCTAGGGACAGTCCAGTCAGTGTGACTGTAGTGATCGTTTAACACTGTATATTTCATTGCGTTACTGCAAGTGTAATGCTGTATAGTTCTGTACATTACTGCAAGTTTAACGCCATATAGTTCTCTGCGTTACTGCAAGTTTAACGCTGTATATTTCACTGCATTACTGCAAGTTTAACACCATATAGTTCTGTGCATTACTGCAAGTTTAACACTGTATATTTCACTGCGTTACTACAAGTTTAACACCATATAGTTCTGTGCATTACTGCAAGTTTAACAGTGTATATTTCACTGCGTTACTGCAAGTTTAACACCATATAGTTATGTGCATTACTGCAAGTTTAACATTGTAATTTTAATTGTGTTACTGCAAGTTTAACGCCATATAGTTCTGTGCATTACTGCAAGTTTAACACCGTATATTTCATTGCGTTACTGCAAGTTTAACGCCATATGTTTCTGTGCATTGCTGCAAGTTTAACGCCATATAGTTCTGTGCGTTGCTGCAAGTTTAACACTGTATATTTCATTGTGTTACTGCAAGTTTGATGCCATATAGTTCTGTGTGTTACTGCAAGTTTAATACCGTATATTTCATAGCGTTACTGCAAGTTAAACGCCATATAGTTCTGTGCATTACTGCAAGTTTAACGCCATGTATTTCTGTGCGTTACTGCAAGTTCAACGCCATGTATTTCTCTGCTTTACTGCAAGTTTAACGCCGCATATTTCAGTGTGTTACTGCACATTTGACGCAGTATGTTGCAGTATATTATAGTGTATCAGTGGAGTGTGCCTGTGTAGTGAGTACTTAAATTAAAGTGCACCTAACACCACTTTCCATTGATTAAAGTGCAGTATACATTTTCACATCTTTATTACATTTTGTTAATAAGCACCGCCCCCCCCCCCCCATAATGTCTGGGAGGACAACAAGGAGAGGCAGACATTCCCATGGCACTGTAAGGGGGCCAGCAACGTATGTGTCCACAGGCAAAGGTGGACATGGTAAGTCCTCATGCATGGCATCATTTCCTCTGTTTAGTGATGTTGTCCATGCTATCCAGCCACAGCATGCAGAGGAGGTAGTGGACTGGCTTACTAAACCATCCTTCATCCTCCGTCACCCAAGCAGAGACTTGTGCGCAGTTCCTTGCAGCTGCCAGAGTGGCTAAACCTGCCTCCAGGGCTGGACTGGGACAAAAATTTGGCCCTGGACTTCATCCAGACCGGCCCACTTTAATTTTGCAAACACGCACAAGAACAGTATATAAACTATACGAAATTGCGCAAAAAAACATAAGTAAAAACATTCCACTGTAAGTATAAATGGCTCTTTTTTTAACTCTATTTAGAGAAAAAGATACATTTCAACATCACAGACGCCTTTAGAATGACATGTGTAAGTTGCACTCCGTTCAATGGCAGGTGTCAGAAATAAGGGAAACAGTTATAAATAAATAACACCTTACTTTTGAATATATAATTGACAAGAAACAGTTCAATCAATAACTTGTGGGAATCACAAACGTAAAAAAGACAGGCAAAAATCCTTTATAATCTTTATAAATTTTGGCCAAAATTTATACTGCTATAGATCTTTGGTAAAAATAACCCAAATTAGTGGATATTATTTGGTCTGTGTGAAAGTTATAGAGTCTACAAACTATGGTGCCAATCACTGAAAATTGATCACACCTCATGTACTGACGGCCGATCTCATTTCTTGAGGCCCTGAAATTTTAGGAAAGTACAAATACCCCCCAAATGACCCTTTTGGAAAGTAGACAGTCCAATGTATTTAAAATAGTAAGAGGCATGGCGAGTTTTTTGACGTTGTCATTTTTTCCCACAATTCTTTTCAAAATTATTTTTTTTCTTTTCACAATATTGTCATATTAACAGGTTATTTTTCATACATAGCAAATGCATACCACAAATTACACCCCAAAATACATTCTACTACTCGTCCCGCTTATGGCGATACCCCACATGTGAGACTTTTACACAGCCTGGCCACATACTGAGGCCCAACATGCAGGGAGCACCGCCAGGCATTCTAGGGGCATAAATTACACATCTCATTTCCTGACTACCTATTACACTTTTGTGAGGCACTGCAGTGGCACTGATGGGCACTGTAGTGGCATGGATGTGGCATGGATGAGCATGAATGAGGCATAAATGAGCCATGGATGGGGATGGCTGAGCGTGGATGGGGATGGCTGAGCGTGGATGGGGATGGCTGAGTGTGAATGGGAATGGCTAAGCGTGGAAGAGGATGCCTGAGCATGGATGAGGATGGATGGGATGGCTGAGGATGGATGGGATGGATGAGGATGGATGGGATTGCTGAGGATGGATAGGATTGCTGAGTATGGATGGGATGGCGGAGCACAGCTGCGTATGGATGGGATGGCTGAGCACGACTGAGTATGGATGGGATGGCTGAACACGGCTGAGTATGGATGGGATGGCTGAGCACGGCTGAGTGTGGATGGGATGGCTGAGCACGGCTGAGCGTGGATGGGATGGCTGAGTATGGATGGGATGGCTGAGCATGGATGGGATGGCTGGGGATGGATGGGATGGCTGAGTATAGATGGGATGGCTGAGCACGGCTGAGTATGGATGGGGATGAGTCAGGAATTGGCACAGATCAGCGCTGTGGGCACTACAGATCCTGCCCACAGCGCTACTGCACCCGATCTCTCTCCTCTCCACTGTACTTAACGGTACGGAGAGGGGAAGAGATGCGCTGGTTCGCAACTGATTGCTTCGTCATTTGATGGAGCAATCACGTGGTAAAGGGCCGCTACCATTGGCCCTTTACCGCACGCGGGTGTGCGATTTTGGGAGGGCGTACTATGTAGTCCTCCCAGACCTATTATCTGACCGTGCTGCAGCCGGGTTTCGGCTATGGTGCGGTCAGTAAGCGGTTAATCTGAAGTAAGATGGCCGCATCCCTTTGGCAATGGTGGCAAGAGGCAAGGTAATCATCACTCATCACTCTTAAGCCTTACCTTAGTGCCTGGCACTGCCTGCTTACTTGATAGTTGCACGCTTTTGTTGTTGTTGGTGAAGTGAAGTTGCTGGCTCCTTGATTGTTCCTCCCTGGCGGATCCTTGCAGACTTCCAGCTTCAGCAGCTCCCTGCGGCCCCTCCCATCCTGACTCCGGCCGTGTGAGTGACTTCACGCCGCTGGCCGCCGGGACGGGACTACAAATCCCCTTAGGAGAGGGGAGTGGGACTCGGGGTGGCTGGTACAGGTACTTGTGTGTGCTGGGTGCAGGAGCGCAGCGCACTCGGCACATTGTCAGAGACAGGCAGCCTCACACAGGTACGCAGACAGAGTCTGTCACAGAGAGTGAGAGCCGCCGACTCTGAGTACAGTACAGCTAGCGGCGCGGGTACTGTCTGCTAGTGTGTACTGTACTCTTGTCACTTCACCTGCATGGCCGCCGCCCCCCCGTCACCAAATTGTTGGATGGTCTGACCCAGGGCAGATCCTCCCCTCCCTTGTACCGGCCCGGCCACAGTACAGCAGTGCTCAAAGCCGCGCAGGCTCAGCCATTAGTTTGTTGACACTTGACAGGCTGTCTGTCAGTGTCTCCCTGACTGAACCAGCCCACTGAGCCATCGGCCCACCGGGAAACTCCCGGTAATCCCGATGGCCAGTACAGGCCTGCCTGCCTCCTTGTCCACAGCTATTCCTGCAATAGCGCCAGCATCAGCCACGGAGGAGTCAGCTGAATTTTTTTTTTTTTTTAAATCAGGTATAAGTTTTATCGGATTCCAGTACAAACAGATAATACTAAAAGGAACACATAAAGAATACAGCCAGCAATAGGTCTCTGAGACCATCAGTTACAAAGTACAAAAGGTTTCCTAGCATATCATATCATAGTGCAGACAGATATAAACCCTGAACTCAGAATTAGTAAAGCCATACATCAGAACAGTAAATTGACCACATTTTATGTAAAGTCAGATCAGTACAAAGTGCAATGTGCTACAGGTCAGCCCAGAAGTCTGTCTATCACCAATTCCATGGGGGCAAGACCAGGTACTGCCAACCAGTTCCCCCATAAATGATCAAACTTGCATGAACTGGTCTTTTGAGGAGGCGTGTGCAGAGGAAATCCAAGGGCAGTTGACGGAGGCAGATCCAATATGTGCCTTCTATAATGGTCTATGCTTCAGAGTATTGGCTGGAATCCTTATTGTTTAAGCTGACAAATCTTGTAGAATGTCACTTGTTGTATTATTGCATGGTCACCTGGCATATATTGTTGATTCTATGATTCTTTGTGGATGTGGATGTACTTTTTCAGATGTACAATAAAAACCTTTTTGTTGAGAAAAAAAAAACTTGCATGAACTCCCTCTGTGTTGAAAAATTACTTTTTCCATTTTAAGGGTGCAACCCATATTATATATCCACTCTTTTCGAGTAGGAGCCCTTTCTGATTTCCATAATTGTAGAATGAGCTTGCGAGCTCGGAATAGGACCCTATTTATCGCCACTAGCTGGAGCTCTGTAAGTTGAAGGTCGTCTAAGATGCCTTATATACATCTAGCAGGTTCAAGAGGAATGGTAGTCTGAGATACCGGTGACTATTACGGTGTCTATCACTGAACTCCAATAGCGATGCAGTTTGGGGCATCTCCAAAGGAGGTGGATAAGGTTTCCCTCCGCCACTTTGCATCTCACGCACATAGGGGACTGCAGCAGCCCAATTCGGTACAGCTTAAGGGGCGTGTAGTGAACTCTATGGATAATCAAAAGTTGTGATAGCCATTAAGCAGCATTTAATGAGCTGTGGAGGACAGACTCAAGTGCGCTGTCCCAAACCTCCTCTTCCAAGAGACCCACATCACCCTTCCAGCTTTCTTTGGCATTACTAGGGTAGTTTTCCGAATATGAGGGTAATAGCATACCATAGCAGGTGGAGATAAAGCCCCTGGTGTCCACAACTGACTGTACATATCTGAACACTGGTGTGGGGGATAATGACCAGTCTGTGTTTGCATCCTGGGTACGGATCGCATGCCTGAGCTGAAAATAATGGAATCTCATCATGGACGGGAGACTGAAAGCGGTACATAAGTCCTCATAGGAGCGTAGTACTCCATTACGAAAAATTTGGCTCAGGTTGGTAATACCCCATCTCCTCCAATATCCTGCACATTCCAGTCTCGACAGCTCTCCGTACCCAGGATTGTTTCATATCGGACAATAGGCCGTGAAACCTGTGGCACTCTGCAGCATACGGGTATTTGACCAGATCTTCACCATAAAGGTGTAAGTGGGGTATTGTCAATTTGATACATTAAAATTCGCAGAGTTCAGTGCAGCTGGGATATCCTTCCCACCCATATGGTGTCTCATAATGGAATGAGCCGAGGGGGGACAGGGATGATTCGACAGACAAATTATTATAAAATGCCCCGATAAGATGCTGTAGCTGAGAAGCTAGATAATAAAGCCACAGATTTGGTAAGGCAACCCCTCCTCTATCTTTGGACCTTTGTAGCTGCTCAAGTCTAATCCTTGGCGACTTATCTTTCCAAAGCAGGGACTGAAACAAGATGTTGACTAGTCTAAAGATATATAAAGGTATGACTACCGGGGCATTGTGCAGCAAGTATAGGAGCTGCGGCATAAGAACCATTTTTATAAGGTTGGCCTTCCAATTAGTGACAGCCACAGCTTGTTCCAAACAGCAATTTTAGCTTTAAATCTGTGCAGTAATGGCAATATGTTCAGTTTACAGTAATCAGTTATATTAGCGGAGATATATATCCATAAATATTTAAAGGACTGGACCACTGGGACAGGGCAAAACGTGGATAGTGTTTGGGAAACTCCCTCTTCCAGTGGGAGGAGGGCTGACTTTGCCCAATTTATTGTTAGACAAGAGTGGGATCCAAAGGTGGTTATGACCTAGCTGAGTTATTTGAACACAGCGTCAGACACTTGCTCCTTGAAGATGCACAGCCATTACTTGATTCAGATGTTGGTTCTGAGATTGAGGAAGGCAGGAACATGAGCCTACAGAGAGGGGAGAACACTGGTACACAAATTGGCATTCATGTTCCCCTAGCTGCAGCATAATGCCAAGTTGTCTCCAGTGGTAATGAGGATGGAGGAGATGATGATGATGATGAGCTCACTAACGCGACTTGGGTGTCAGAGCAGAGGAGGAACGTGAGGGTGAGTCACAACCCCAATGAGGCAGCCATCATGGAAGAATAGAGAGCAGCCACCCTATTCCATCAAATTGTGGAGATGTTATCTCCCGGCACACTTCCCACAGCTCAGCTGTCTGGGCCTTATTTAGTATATGTGCAGCCGATCACACTGTTGCTATTTGCAAACTTTGTCTCAAGCACATCAAGCTTGGCAAAAACACCAGCCATTTGGGTACCACATGCTTGACAAGGCATTTAACCTCCCACCACTCAGTAGGGTTACGGTGTGAAGGTGCCACGGACACCCAAAGACCAATTTTTTTCGCACCTGTTTGACAGGTGCATATCATTTAAATTTTTACAGCAAGGCCAATTCTTGCTTTCATCAAGAGTACCTTTTATAGGGTTACAGTGTGAAGGCCCCACTGACACCCAAAGCCCAATTTTTCCACACCTGTTACTTCTATCCAAAGTCTGTGGAAGAGACACCAGAATTTATCCCAAAAATCTCTAATCTTGTTCCCAGTGAACTACATTATGGCTTCATCATTGGATCCCCAAGCCATTGCTTACAAAATAAAGAAAGCTTGCAGGGGAAATGCCATTTTGGGCTTTATAAATGCAATTATTGCTGCTGCAGCTTCTATACACAGTACATATGTGCCACCTTACAGGCAGACTAAGGGGACACCCCAGGCACTATATTGAAAGGAATTTTTCATTTTTATGCTTTCACTTTAAAGGGGTTGAAAACCCTCATGGTTTTTCACCTTAATGCAGTCTATGCATTAAGGTGAAAAGCCATTTGTTGTGCAGCTGCCCCCAGAGCCCCCCCTTTTTACTTGCCTGAGCCCGGTCGTTCCAGCAACGGGGACGAGCACACCAGCTCCAGCCGGTGTCTCGGGTCCTCATTGGATAGATTGATAGCAGCAGGATCCATTGGCTCCCGCTGCTGTCAATCAAATCCAATGACCCAAGAGCTGGGAGTGGGGCAGAGTCCTGCTGTCTGTGTCAATGGATGCAGCAGCAGGACATGAGAGCGCACCCACACGAGTGCTCCCAGGGAAAGTGCTTCTTCGTGGGGGCACTCAATGCGGGGAGGAGCGCCACTGGGGGACCCCAGAAGAAGAGGATCGGGGCCACTCTGTGCAAAACCCTTGCACAGAGGAGGTAAGTATGACATATTTGTTATTTAAAAGAAAAACAAAGCTTTACAACCCCTTTAAACATCAATAAATCACTGCTCATTTAAAAATGACATTGTTTACAAACATTTTTTTCATGGATACATGTCCCCCAGGGGAGTACTTGGATCCCTATAACCATGGTATGCCCAATTACTTGCATATAAGCATTCAAAATGGGCACTTTTGATTTTTCACGTTCGGGTCCCATAGACTTCAATGGGATTTGTTTTTTGGCTCCGAACTTTCGCGATGTTCGAAAGTTCTGGTGCGAACTGAACAGGCGGTTGTTCAGCCCATCCCTACTAAAAACAGGCTATCACCTCTTTAGGCTCAGGAGGCATTCCGACAATATTGTTGGAATCCACCTTGATGCCTGATTGTCAGCCGCTACACCCCCCCGCCCCCCGCCAGCTACTTATGGGCGACATGCTTCACGCAATGTGGGTTGCCGCAACTGCATCGTGATTTATCACACAACAATCGCAGCAGAACCGCATCACAATTTTAGGTGCCATTCAAATAAATGGCATCTCAAATATGTGTTCTGTGATTTATCATTCACACCTCGGTGCTTTGAAATCGTGGGCAGAATCGCGGCAAATCTGCTCACGATTCAAAACACTGAGGTGTGAATGCAGCCTTAGCACTGGAGGAGCGACTGCCTGAGCAAACTAATGCAGGCCATACACTGAGCAAATTTCTTTCCTGCAACCACAGGTTGACAGTGTTGACAGGGGAATCTCTCCCGCCAAGCCATTGCTGGAGTCTCTGCTGGAGAACTCAGTCTCCAGTGTGAGTCTCTGCTGGAGAACTCAGTGATAATTGCTAGCAGCTTTACCACTAGCGATAATCGCATGTAAAATCAGGCAGGCTGGTTGTACCCAAGTTGAGTGATTGTTCAACTTGGGTACATTCAGCCTGCCCATACATGGTTGGAATCTTGGCTGGTTCCTAATGAACCGGCCAAGATTCGAACCGTCTATGGCTGGCCTAAGAACTAAGTGATCGGCGATCATGTGATGGCACAGTTCTCTGTCTTAGAACCAATGGGGGACAGCTGCAGCATGGAGGTGAGTACGTATGAATATTTTTTTTAAATCCCCTACTTCCCTTTTAAGATTTGTAGAGAAATTTGAAATTTGGAGTTGCCACCAGAATAGGAACATGTAGTCAAGTGCAGTCTACTTTCTCGACTGCAAGTGAATCTCAACTGAAGCGGCATTGCAGGGTGTGAGGGATTAGCTCTTGTGGGGATCACCTTTCCTGGGAAACAGGCAGTTGAGACAGCAGTTTTCTTAAAATCTGGCTTGCAGCCAGGTTTATTGGGAAAAGGTTGCATTTCAAAATAAACAAAACATAAAGTAAATCGTTTCCAATCAGGCTCTAACTGAACATTTCAGCATACCTCTCTAAGCGGTGGCAGGCTTATCCCAGACACCCACAAAACACAGTTAGTGCAAACCTTTATTTTAGTCTACAGCACAAAGCTCTGTGTGTCAGCTCTCTCTGCTGAACGCTCTCCAAAAGTCCCAGGGTAGAGCAAAGCCTTGCTCTCTTACTGGTCTACTTAAAGTACAGCTGAGCATGGACTTCAGTGGACCCGAAAATCTGGTCCAGAACCAGCCCTGCCACGGAGGCTGGGAAAACCCGGGCCAGACTGCTCTAGTCCAATCCAAGTGAACATATGCGAGGTGACACATAGCATCCATCTATCAACTCGCCTCACACCGTCACAAGGGGTAGAGGAAGTCGAGAAGAGCATGGTTCCTCAATGATTTCATGGGTCATTGGGGAAGCTATCTGATTGGATGCTGCCACCTCATGTGACTCTAGCAGCCATATTGGGTCAGGGATAGCCTATTTAAGCCTTGGCTTCAGGCTTGATGTGCTTTTCACATTTGAGTAGCATAGGAACAGGTCACCCATCTGAAAGGGACAGTGATTAACAGCAGGGAGAGGTTCCAGATGAACAGGGAAAGAATAGGGACAAGCCATCCTACCTGGATACCTCCCCATTTGGGTCAAAACCGGCCAGGCCGCATTCCGCCCTCAAGACAGGCGCTGTAGGCATATCTGAGACCTGCTTTGCAACACACTGCTGTTACTTGCCGTGAATGTTCCCAGTTGGGTGCTTTCCTTCTGGGGTTGTTGTGAACTCTTGGATTCAGCATTAATACAAGACAGGAGTCCGTGTGTTTACTGCCACTGCACCTCCCCACAAACAGAGGGGGTAATCTTCCAATCTACCAATGAGGACACCTGTTCCCATGACAATTATCTAATGGGCGCACGGGCAAAAATGGTCAGAAATAGACGTGCCAGTGCACATGCGCATGCACGCAAGCAATGCGTGACAGTTTCTGGCACCCAGTGCCCTATTTTAAGCCAGCAGAAGCAACCACTAATTGATGGATGATCTTCAACTTCCTCTGTGTGTTCCTGTGTTTCTGCTCTTAGATTTCCTGTTACCGACCCGGCTTGTCTTTGACCTGTCTTGTTTCCACTTCCGGCTTTGACCCCTCGGCTTACTCCAGTGACTTGCATCTGCTTGTTGATCCGTGCTTGACCTCTGGCTTGCCTCCTCTGACTCCTCTGACTACCTGATTGCAAGTGTATGACCCCAGCTACTCCTGACTCTGCTTGCTGCTTTGCCATTGGCTGATCTTCGGTACATGACTTCTGGCCTGGCTCCTGACTTTGCTCCTGGCTCCCTTTGCTGCCAAGTCTCATCCGGTAATCCTGAGGGACTCCTGCCCAGCAGTGCCTCCTGCTCGTCAGTCACCACCCATCAGGCACCTCATCATCACTTCAGACTGTCACGGCTGGCAACCCCTGCTTCTTTGAGAACAGCATTCCCTGTTACCACCTCCAGGGACGCTCTGCACTCAGCCGCAAGGGAAGCCCTCTCGGCACTTTGGCCTCAGACCAGGTACGTGACACTGCCACAAATATGTGGCAAGTTATCCTTGCTATCTGGGTCAATGCCTGTTGGGTCTACAGGACAGGAAGTGAGGGTGACAAATAAAGAATTGACATGCTTTAGGCAGACTATTCATGATGCAATTTTCTTTATTTCAACCATGGGTTGAAGAAAAGAAAATTGTTCTATTTCCGCAACAACACAGTCAGTGTTGATGGGGGAAACCCCTCTCATAGTGCTATTGTGTTCTGCCAGGGGAGAGAATTCCCCACAGGCAGAATACAATGGTCACTGCCAGTGGCTATAAATGCCGGCAGTGATCAGGTGGAAAATAAATTCCAGGCTGGTTGTACTGAAGTCAATAGATAGATTAATTTCAGTACAACCAGCCTGCCCATAGATGGATCAAAATATGTCTGGTTTCCTGTTAGGGTTTTGTGCAGTGTATGACTCCATTGGACACATTTGTCACATCTCCCAACCGTCTCTCATTTGGAACAAAATCCCCTTGTTCTTCGTTCCTCCTCAAATGCCCCTCTTTTTGCTCTGGCGTACAGAACGGTATAAATAAAATGACTGTTTAACTGCCAAGGTTGTTTATAGTATATAAATGTTTTCATCCCTCCTTCAGATTTTTTTGCATTAACTAGTATGCTAAAAGGAAAAAAAATGTAAAAATTCTCAGAGAAGAACTTTAAACTCTCCCCCTCCAATTCAATTTGGATTATACTGTTATCTCAGTGTAACGCTGTCTTAGGATATGTAATCAAACATGCTCAAAACATAACATACATGATAAAACCAACATCAAAATAACAAATTCCCTACATAAAATATTCACTTAAATAACATGTATCATGTCCTTCTTTATAAGCGAATGTCATTAATCAATCCGTAAGTGCTGTATAGTCATCCTATGTAGTCTGTGTGGCTCAAAGTCTTAGTGCTGATATATTAACGTGCCAAAGATGTAATCAATTCAGATACTCACCTGCCCAGGGAATCCAGCTTTGTCCTGCTGCAATCTGCTGCTCAGGTACCACACCACCATCTTCATCTCTGATATTATTGGGAGTTCTGCTGCCTCTTCCAGTTTGTGGCAGCCAACTCTTAATGATGTGCACTAGGCCCACCCAGTAGCTCCTGCAGTCTCCTGGGATATGTGATGGGAATATTCCAGGATACTGTGGGAGCAGGGACACATCATTCTTCCCCCTCTCTTCAGATTGTAAGCTCCATGAGGAAGGTCCTCCTATTCCTTCTGTATTGAACTGTATTGTAATTGTACTGTCTCCCCTCTACGTTGTAAAGTGCTGCACAAACTGTTGGTGCTATATAAATCCTGTATAATAATAATAATTCTTGCCTAGGTGAGACTGGTGGTGGGGGGAGGGGCTGTAGTTAAAAAATGACTATGTGGAGGAGGTTGCAGAGAACAAAACTCCCCTTTGGAATTGAAGAACCACATTAATCCTTAAAGAATAGCTAAAATCAAAACTTTTTTTTTTCCATTTTGGATAGTTAGTGAAGGTTAAAATCGCTGTCGGCTTTTTTTCTCATTAGGGATATTTCTCTTCACCCCCTGCCCTGTAGAGCCAGCATCTTTCAAATATCTTTCCAATTTGAAAGTATATCCCCTCCTATAGAGCTAGCGCCCTCTTAGTTCGGTTGCTAGGATGTTAGGCAAATTTTGGGGGTTTTTTTGGCTCCTCTGTAATCAGTGGAGCAGTTGTTGATGGCTTTGGACTGTTCTGTGCTTCACAGACCACTGGTTTGATTGTTTCCCCCTGCATTATTGAGGTTTCTAAAAGCACAGTAGACTGGAAAGGCAGATACGCAGTTTGAATATTAAAGGGGCTTCAGCCAATCCCTGGAGGTGTTCCCAGTAGGTAGCTGGAGAGCTCATAAATAGTCTGAGGCCTGGAGCATCTGTGTGTTAAGTCCTGAGTCTAAGCCCTGGGTTTAGTCTTGCAGGAGTAGTCCCCAGCTTGAGGGGCTCTGTCAGATTTTAGGAGTTGCTGTATGTTCATCAAGGTCCTAGCTATGGCATAGCCGTTGAGCCTATTCTAAAATCCTTTTCTGGAGTTAATCAAGGGATCTATACATAAGGACCTGGTCTGAAGAGCTCACTGAAGAGTGCCTGGTGGAAATTGAAAGGAGGCAACCAGCTGTCCTGTAGCGTTGTGACCATTAACCTCTCCCTCACTGTGTCTGGTGTCTGGTGGATACTGGAAAGAGGCATCTGATGATCCTATAACATTGTGAGTACTGACCTGAGCTCAAGATCCTAGTGACTGTGCAATTTTCCCTTTGGATGAAAGGGCCTGTGGTAGCTTTAACAGAGATAGCTCTTACAAGGACTTGGTTCTGGCCATTTGTCTTTGCTCCTGCATAAAGACTGTTTAATGAGGCTTAGCAAAGTGAAGTTTTCTCCTGCTATTATTCAGTTTTGCGGAATCCCATATCACCCTACACCCTCTCCAAGTTCTTCAGCAATAAAATTACAAAAAGACATCCCCTAGACGTTTTAATGAGCCGGAGTGAATGAACTGTTACTGTGTGCCTGGCTGCCTGTTACATGACAGTGGCTTCTTCAGGGGTAGCGCTAAATACAGTTGTCACATGAACAAGTTTCTCCACTGGAAGACTTCCCCTCAATTCCTGTTCTGTCTACAATTCCAGATTTTGGATTTACCCTCAATTTTATTCCAGGTAACTTGATCAGGACAATTAGAGAGGGTCAATCTCCCCAGGGGCAAATGTTTTACCTTTAGTTATACTTTAATGTGTCATGGTCTGCATGATCGGGGGGTGTATCCGACATACTCTTTGCTAAAAGGTGTCCCTCTTTCCCATGTCAGAAGGTTGGGAGGTATGCATTTCCCTATTTTTTTTTTTTTATCCCTGTGGAATCTGGAGAGGAAATTGGGTTCCTGAGGCACAGAGGTCAGGGATGTCAGCCTGGGAAAAGGGTCTATAGGAGCCTTTCTCAACCTATATTACCCCAGAGGAACCCTTCAAATAATGTTTAAAAGTGTTTGTTACCCCAACACTTCATATTTCTAATATGTGCCTGCTGTACCATGTATTTGTATGAGAAAGTATCCTGTTCTCTTTGTATTGCTTCCTTATGTGAAATCCCTGGTGTTCCTGCCAGTCCCTCTGCTTTCCTATTAAATACTGACCACACTAAGAAGGAGAGCACACCGTGGTCAGTTCACTAGCTATGCTGGGAACTCAGTGTACTCTCCTCCAATGATTGGACTTGTCCTGACATACCCCCATACCCCCACTGCACAGCCATTCACTGGGAAGCTTAGTGTGCTGCTGCTTCTCCTCCCCCCAGCTCTTTTACAGCTGAGAACAGAGGGGACGTTATCACTTATAAAAAAAGGGGAAAAAGGTATTTATAATGTTTTTTTATATTTATACAAAAATGTTTTGCCTTTCATTCCTATTTTATGGGTTGTTTTACAAGGTGAGAGTTTACAATCACTTTAAGTCTCAAGGATTTTTTCTAAAATGATTATACTTACAGCTCATAGTACATTTGTATGATGGAGAAGTTGCAAAATGTTTTACATAAAAGCATACAGAATGTGACATACCTAGAGTATTTGACACCCAAGACAGAACTTTTTAACACCTACCTGCTGTAGAGTACTACATTATTTTCAGGAATACCCATGAAATTAAATAAATAATAACAGGAAATAAACGTAGATAGTGAAAATTGTGATGTCCCCCTAAATTAGTGGTCAGTGTAGAAGAGACCTTTTACATAGAAAGATGGACAGTCAGAATGTTTTAGGAGGCTTTTAGATGCCACCATGTTTCAAAAGACTGGTGAAGACTGCTGCCATGTTACAACACATTATCAGAGATAGCAAGAGACTGTTTATATGACGCTTGTGTCCTTGGCTACTTCACTGTGTATTACATGCCCCCAGAATCGTTGCACATGTATTGCATGTCCAATCCACTTTATTATTGCATTCACTCCTCTATTGATCCATTTACATGGTACTGGTTAACTTCTGTAACCTTAATCATGCCTCCTTTGCCCCACAGGCCACAGCAGTGTTTCTCAACCTTTTTTTAGTTAAGACACCCTTTAAAATTATAAACAATCTCAAGGCACCCTTTAAAATTATAAACAATCTCAAGGCACCCTTTAAAATTATGGACAGTCTCAAGGCACCCTATTCAATAATATAAAAAACTATTCTAATAGTTTTACATAATGCAGCAACATCCACACATAGGACACCCAACATTAAAGGTGATTTATTCTTCCAAAGCAAATACAATTTTGCACACTGGTACAGACTAGTACTCTTATGTTTCTATTTTTCCTCAATTTCTCTCCATCAGTCAGCTAATGTGACCCCAGGGAGGGAGAGGGGCAGATGAGGATCAAACAAGGATCTGTAGAGGCTACAGACATTCTCCTTGTCAACTGATAACATCATTGGCTGTTAGGATGCCAGTGTCTAGAAAGTCATAATGGTGCAAAACCCATGGCTTTGTGTAACTAAGAGGCATGCTTCATCCACTTGCTGGCTTATATACAATTTTGATCAATTTTTAGGCATTTTTCAAGGCACCCCTGAAGAAACCTCAGGGCACCCCAAAGGCTGGTCCACGGTATCCAGTGGTTCACATGAGTTTACATGACATACCTCATTACAAAAACAGTCATCTGGCACCCTTGTGTTATTTACAATTAGCTCATACAGTATTAGTTTTTATACATTCTTGCAGTGTGCAGTTTCATTGATTTCTCCATGGCTTCAGCAAACTGTTTTTAAACTGTTCTTGTACAAGTAGAATCCAAGCTCACTGTACATAAACAGTGTGTCAGCTTACCGCACTCTTCCAAGATGACTTTCACTTGATATTTTATGAAAGCAGTACACAGAAAGTAAGGTTAGAAATCTCCCCTTGCAGCTCTGGGGTTTGAATTCTACCATCTGCATAGCATTTATATCATCTGCCCATTTTTGCATGGGTTTCATCTTGGTGCTGCAGTTTTCTATCACAATCAGAAACACGCTGGCAGGTTAAAATGGCAAAAACTGGCTCAAATATACACAGTGTTGAGAAATGAGGCAGAATTGTAGACAGAGTTATCACCAGGGGTCAGATAACAGAAACTGTGACTCAAAATCAAAGCCAAATCGAGCAACATAACTGAAGTCAGAAGTCACAGCAAGATATTGGAAGGTGGAGTTAAACTGCAGTCAAGACATGCATGATCAACAAAAAGATCATTCTAGGATCAGATAAGTGTTGCAACTACAAACTTCAAATGCTGCCATAGTCAGCCAGATTGTGGAGTGAGCTGCCTTTATAAAGTAACCCAAGCTAATAAGGGTGAACACCAATGGGCCCTCTGATCTCTTAGATTGTAAATTCTAAGGAGCAGTGCCCTCTGATTCCTACTGTATTTAGGTGCATTGTATTTGTACTGTCTACCCTCAAGTTGTAAAGTGCTGTGTTGGCGCTATATAAATCCTGTATAATAATAATAATAATAGCTGTTGGAATGAAGGTTTACCTGACTATATACTATAGTGTGCAGGGTACCTGTCACGTACATTGGTTGAAAGCCATAGTGACGAGAGAGCTTCCCCTTGCGGCTGTGGTCCAAGTACCTCTAAGCGTGGAGACAGGAGTGCAAGGCACATAGAAGTGGTAAACAGGTAGCAGTAGTCTCCGGACTGTAGCCAGCAGCGATGAAGGCACACCAGAAGAGGACCGAGGATGGCGGTCCACAGGATGGCACCCAGAAACTGGACTTTGGAAGCTCGGTATGGAGACTGTGAGGTCACTCAGTCAGAGGTAGGAGAAGGAGCATGGTCAGATGACAACCAAAGGTCAGCACCGATGGACAGCAAGGATGTAGTCAGTAGTCAGTAGCCAAGCTGGGGTCCGGAGCAACATAGTCAAGCAGCAGGTGAGGTCGATACCAGGAAGACAGCAGAGTGTATTAAGATGCAAGCCGGGGTCAGAGTCCGGCATACACAAAGCAAAGTCAGGAGCATGCCGGGTCAGCAACAGGAGGTCAGATAAGAAGAGCAGGAATGCAGGAACACAAGTCATGGGAAGCTGAACATGCAGAAATTGGCATGCATCAGGGTCTCCTTTTAAATATGCAGCTTGGTGTCATTCCCGGGATTGGGCGTGCACCAATTTGGGCAGATCTGCGGGTGAATTTGTGCTGGCACACAGAGGTGCGCCGACAGAAGGTATTTACATCCAAATCAGGTGAACGGTGTAGGAAGTACAACAGTTTGTATATGTGCCTCACACTTTTTAAGGGACCAAAAGTAATGGGACAATTGGCTGCTCAGATGTTCAACTAGAACCAGAGTAGACAGGTATCCTACAACAAGGTGTTGGCACTTCCGAAAAAATCTACAACAAACTGTTTGAGATTAGACCGGAAGGACAAAAACTCCGAGTGGTTACCAAATGTAGAACACCACTTCGGAGACATAAGTGAGACCACTTCAGAAGAGGACTAACAACTGAAACTGTGTGTATGTGGATGGAGGACCTCTCACAAGAACTAGACCGGTTGACAACACTTCCCACAAAAGAAGTGGTCCCTTTCTTAAGAAGCCAGTAGGTGGTGTCTACAAAAGGCACCAGAAGGCCCAGAAAACCACAGCGACTCGAGTGACTACGTGAGAAAGAAAAATTCCTACAAGGTTTGACAACTAAACCGGTGTGGATTACAAAAACGATAGAGAGACTACCCAAACAAAACAAAAAAAGTCGGATTACTACCGAACGAAGTGACTATCACTGTCGAGAAACCTAGAGTATAACTCTCAACTGTCGTTGTCTAAGGTTTACGTTTATCGTGTGAACTTTAATTGAGACCTGGAAAATAGACGAGGGACATTTACCCTATTACTCCCTTATCGTGTGTGGACCGGTACCTTGTCGACTCGTCGGTTAACAGGGTAATGAAAACCAGGGAATTTTTCACACTCCGTGTATATGTTTGACAACATGAAGGATGTG
>BLSH010319659.1:784025-807735 GCA_018402905.1 Glandirana rugosa | reverse complement strand
GGACCAATGACATTTATTCAACGATCAGAAATTTAAATGTCCACTGATTACTGTATAAATGTCATTGGCAGTGAAGGGGTTAACCTGCAGGGGGAGATCTAGGTGTTCCCTGGGTGTGTTCTTACTGTGGGGGGGTTGGGCTACCATGGGCATGAGAGATCTAACTGATCCCAGTGACAGGGATCAGTAGATCTCCCATGCCTGCACTGTCAGAATGGGGAACCGCCGCGTTTACATCGGCGGTTCCCCGTTCTGTGCCTGTGGCTACTCATCGCGGCTCGCCGGCGGACACCGGGTCCGCCCGAGCCGCAGGCACACTCCTCAGTGGCTGTTCGCAGATCGCCGCCTTTTTACAGCGATTAGCGCACAGCAACCCGACTGCCACCGTGAAAACATGGCGCGCGGTCGGGAAGTGGTTAATCCATGTCCTTAGTCTGCTTGTCTTCAGCAAACTGTGGGCTTTCTTGTGCATCATGTGTAGAAGAGGCTTCCTTCTGCGGCAACAGCCATGGAGACCAATTTGATGCAGTGTGCAGCATATGGTCTGAGCACTGACAGACTGAACCCCCACCCCTTCAACATCTGCAGCAATGCTGTCAGCACTCATACGTCCAGACAACATCTGGATATGACACTGAGCACGTGCACTCAACCCCTCTGGTCAACCATGGCGAGGCCTATTCTGAGTGGAACCTGTCCAGTTAAACCTCTGAATGGTCTTGGCCAACATGCTGCAGCTCGGTTTAGGGGTCTTGGCAATCTTCTTATAGCCTAGACCTTCTTTATGTAGAGCAACAATTATTTTTTGATGCATGAGGTGCCATGTTGAACTGCCAGTGACCAGTATAAGAGAGTGAGAGCAATAACACCAAACTTAACACACCTGCTCCTCATTTACACCTGAGACCTTGTAACACTAATGAGTCACATAACACCGGGGAGGGAAAATGGGTAATTGGGCCCAATGTGAACATTTTAACTTAGGGGTGTACTCGCTTTTGTTGCCAGTGGTTTAGACATTAATGGCTGTGTGCTGTGTTATTTTGAGGGGACAGCAAATTTACACTGTTATACAAGCTGTACACTCACTACTTTATATTGTAGCAAAGTTTCATTTCTTCAGTGTTGTCAAATGAAAAGATATAATAAAATACTTACAAAAATGGAAGGGGTGTACTCACTTTTGTGAGATATTGTATATATACAATCAAAGACAAAGATATGAAAGAAAAATAAAAACATAATGGTTGTGCATGAGTTTTTTTAAAGGATAAGTTCACCTTTCATAACATATTACAAATGCAGCGGCCCCCGCCCTTCCCCCCGATCCCCTATTTTGACAGCGAGCGGGGGATCTTCTACCCCGGCTTGCTTTCACAATTGGCACTTAACCACGTCATTCATTCACAGTGTTCTCCTAATGTGAAAATTACAAGTGCCGACAGCCTTTGTGGCTGTTGGCTTGTAGTTCTCATTGAACTACCAGGACGCTGTTGATTGCTCCAGGTAGTTCGTTGGGTCTTCCTGCCAGTGTGTCTCTGCCTGCCCATACGAGATACGAGCAGATAGCTTACACAGACTGTCTACAAGAACCCTGCATTGCACCCGCGATCTGCTGATTGCGGGTGCAATGCTTTCCAGGGTCATAGTACGAAGGTGAATTTATCCTATAGGCTGGGTTCACACCGCAGCATGGAGCGGCTCACAGCAGGGGTCTGGTGCGTCCCCGTTCACCGTTTCAGGTCCGATTTCAGCCCAAATTTTTGGCTGAAATTGGTCCTGAAACAGACCAGAAGACGCACAGGTCTCCTGTGCAATTAGCACCGGAGCCGCCCTGGAGATGTGTGAACTGGCTCCATAGAGAGCCGGTCACGATCTCCTGACATGCAAATTGGGTGCGGGGAATCCCGCATCCAATTCGCAATAGTGTGAACCCAGCCTGAATGTGGAACTTTAGTCAGAAAATTAAGTCCTGATAGATCACTTCTGGCTAGATCCTTTTGCTGGTATAGTTATGTAAAACATGAGAAATACAGTAAGTGCCTATACTATTTAAAATACTCTCAGTCTCAACCTGCTCTGCAACATTTTGCCTAAAATCAGAGCTACTAGAGGCCAATCAGCTGACAGCTTAGCTATACATAGATTAGGGAGAAAGAAAAGAAAAGCAGGAAATGTGACAGGACAAACTCTGCTGCCAGGGAACACAAAAGGGTTAAAGTGTTACTAAACCTAAAAACATTTTTTACCTTAATGCATTGCTTTAAGGGGGAAGAGGGGGCGTGCCACCACTGTGTAAGTCTATG
This sequence comes from Glandirana rugosa, assembly GCA_018402905.1. NCBI lineage: Eukaryota > Metazoa > Chordata > Amphibia > Anura > Ranidae > Glandirana > Glandirana rugosa. The sequence goes on along the minus strand of BLSH010319659.1, from coordinate 805,429 downwards.
GAGCGCGGCTCTGTAGATACACAGCTCAGGACCGCGGGTACCACCTCTCCCCATAGCTAACGGGACTGTTCTGGGCTTCAACAAACTGACGGCAATTAACAGCATGCACTAATTCTGGAAGCATAATTATTAATATGGAATGTATGTTCTGTTGTTTAAGTACATTAATTGTTATCAAACTGTTAATGGGTTTCACTTTAGTTGCTCCATTGTTTGGCAAATGCACCTTTCATGCCTTAGCAAGCAATTGTGGCCCTTGTTATATTGTGTTTTTTTATGGCAGAATCTGGACATACACATAGCATATAGTTAATAATATACTGTATGATACTCTAACTCAGATAATTCAGTGAGACAGATTTACCAATCTTGCTATGGGACTATGTTCTGCCAAACTAGATTGCAGCTTCATATCCGTTTCATTTATTTGCATAACTATCTGTTGGCTGCCCAGGATTGCAGGTGTAGATGTTGCAAATACACACAAAATCTACTGCACATATTTTACTAAATTATAAGCTGTCTAATTTCAGTAGAAATATGTCTCATTTTGTCAGTAAATATTATTCAATTCATTTTCCATTATTTTTTAAGTTAGGAACATTTATTGAATTTGTGATGAAAGTTAGCTCTTCTCCCGTATGTCTTTTTATGTTTTCATTTTGTTCCTAAATTTTGGTGTGCTCCAGCCTAGTACACAAAGAAACATGGCACCCAGGATGATTCCTACCCATGGTACAGGAATGGTACAATACTTTTGAGCAGCGGGCGCTGCCAATAGCAATAGCGGAAAAACAATATAACTCCTGATATATTTCAAGTGTGTTGAGCAGCAACTAAACCTCAGCAAACAGCAAGTCTGTGCCTTTGCATTAGTTATGTGGTTTGATCTTGCTTTTGCTATTTTTCTTGCTCATTTTATACCTTGGGGCTTTTCTTGAAATTAAGCCCCATCCACTGACATTTAACTGTTCAATAACACAACCATTTCTAGACAATGAGATTCTTCCACTGGTCTGTTGAATGAGCATGTGCCCTTGCTTTACCAGTAGTATTAATTTATACCAGCCATGGTCAACATGGCAAATAATGGGAGGGCTAGAATGAAGCCTCTGCCATCCAGAAGTAAGCACAATAACTTAGTTTTTGTAAATTTGCTTTTCCTTTTTACATTGTTAAAAAAGATATTGCCATAAAATGTTCTACTTTTATTTTGTACAAACTGGTGCCCTTTTAGAATGCTGTTTTGGAAGAATTGTTTCTACAAGTTCTTTCCCTAAATGCCTATCAAACTAAACTTTTTCCCCTTTTTAATCCATTGTGGGGGAAAAAAATATTTGTTTGCAATAATGTATTATTTAGATAAGATCAAGTTGGGTTTGCGTGGTCAGGAACATTATTAGAGATTGTTAAATTGTGCAATCATTAAAATTTGGAATGTTATTGTGCTCGCTAATGTGAGTGCTTGATGCTCCTGCTGTAAAGACAAATTCAGAGCACTGTGAGTATTAAATGGGAACTGGAGATAAAATAAGAGAGTGGATATTTAGCCTCATGTACCCTGGATGTATTTACAGCTGCTGTTTTTGGCTTCAGGCAGTTTTTTCTGCAGCTAGTAAACTCCCCAGCATGTTATCTTACGTGTCCATGCACACATTGGCTGTTATCAGTGTTCTTTGGCAGGGGCGTTTTCTGTCTGAAAAAAAAAACCTAAAAAAAAAAGCTAAAAAACGCAAACACTGAAAAACGCTATTGCAAAAATGCTGCAAACTCATTCTACAGCAACAGCTTTCTACAGCTAACGCTACTGGCTTTTTTATAACGTCCAGTGTGCACGAGGCCTTAATTTTAAAATCTTTTTAAATGTGATATATTTATTTATTTGGTTTTTTTATATTATTTATTTCTTCATGGAAGTGTCTGGATTAGGTCTGGGTAGTTATCAGCAAGCAGCAGATTGCTTTTACAGTGATTTGTGCTGTACAATGGTGGATTAGCTCTGCCCTGTCTAAAGATAGTTGCTGGAGCTGTAAGCCATTATTCTCCCTTTTGGGACTTCCCTGTTCACTCTTCCATCTCCATGATTTGAGGGGTTTTCCTATTCAAGAGAGAGCACATTAGGATCTGTGGGGTGGTGAGCTGCAGTTGCCAGGTGACTCGGAGGCTGTAAGGTCATTTTTCATTCTCTCTAGAGAAGGTGAATGAGAGGTTGCTATATAGATGGTATCCAACTTTCCCCAACCCAGTGGAGTATGGCACTGTTGTCTGTGCTCCCCCTGTGGCTTGTTGAGCATACTTCCTCTGTGAAGCTGGTCTAAAAAACAGTAAAACCTTGGATTGCGAGCATTATTTGTTCCGGAAACATGCTTGTAATCTAAAGCACTTGTATAACAAAGCGAATTTCCCCAAAAGAAATAATGGAAACTCAGATGATTCATTCTACAACCATTTATTTATAAGTCTTTCTGTTTATAGTCCATATAGAAAGATTATAGCAATGTGATAGGTTTGTGTATCCATAAAATGTCCATCCACAAATGGAAGCCTCCTCAAGGGGATTAGAAGCAAAAACCAGCAGGAGCTACAGAGTATAAAAGTGAAGAGAAGCGCCTCTAAGTGTAGCAATATGTTTACTGAAGGTACAACATTTAGCAACTCACATGGTTGATGATTAACCACTTCTATACCAGGCACTTAACCCCCTTCCCGCCCAGACCAATTTTCAGCTTTCAGCGCTGTCGCATTTTGAATGACAATTGCGCAGTTATGCGATGCTGTATCCAAACAAAATTTTTATCATTTTGTTCCCACAAATAGAGCTTTCTTTTGGTGGTATTTGATCTCCTCTGCGCTACAAATAAAAAAAAAATGAAAATTTTGAAAAAAACCCAGTTTTTCTCTGTTTCTGTCCCAAAAGTTTGTGAATAAGTACATTTTCTCCATCACTGATGGGCACTGATGAGGCAGTACTGATTGGCACTGATGAGGCGGCACTGATGAGGTGGCACTAACGGGCACTGATGATGAGGCACTTATATGCAGTACTGATGGGCACTGATAGGCAGCAGTGATAAGCAACACTGACTGGCACTGATAGGTGGCACTGATGGGCACTCATTGGCGGCACTGATGGGTACTGATCGGTGGCACTTGGCACTGACCAGTGGCACTGGACATTGATAGGTGGCACTGATGGGCACTGATATGTGGCACTGGTGGGTACTGATAGGTGGCACTGGTGGGCATTGATAGGTGGTACTGGTGGGCACTGGTGGGCGGCAATGACAGATTGAACCATAAGGTTTCATTCCCTGGTGGTCCTGGGTGGCATCTGAAATTGGCAGTGAGTGACATCCATGTTGGACATTGTGGCCCTTACCTGGGGGTCTAGGATGGGCTCCTTGGTGATCAGGGTGGGCTTCCTGGTGGTCCTGGGTGGGCTCTCCCTGTTGGTCTCTGGGTGGGCTCCCTGGTGGTCCTGCGCAGACCCCACCGTTAGGAGAGCTGCCAATCGGCTCTCCTCTACTCACGTCTAGCAGAGTAGAGGAAAAGCCGATAAAGAGTAGAGGAAAAGCCTATAAATGGCTTTTCCTAGTTACACTGTGACCAGCCATGATTGGTCACGGCTGATCATGTGGTAAAGAGCTTCCGATGGAACACCGCACCGCAGACTGATGCACCGCACCACTGATCGCCGCGATGTGCGCCCCTGTGGGAGCGTGATCGCGAGTTATCCTGACAGACATCAAAGGGCATCCAGTCAGGATAACTGAACCAACGCCCAGCCGTCATTTGTCTATAGGCTGGCCGGGAAGTGGTTAAAAGAGGCACATCTAAGTATGCAGGCATCTGGGGTAAAGCTGTCCACATAGACCTTCCTCCACACCGCCGGCTCTAACCCCTGTCAGTCTGCTATCGTGACCAGAAGGACTACCCTGCAGTAGAGCGATCTGAAAGCGAGGCTTGAAGCGCTCGTGGAAGGGATGACGTCAATGGCGGTGCAGAGGACGGTCTATGTGGACATCTTTACCCCGGATGCCTGCATACTTAGATGTGCCTCTTTTAATCATCAATCATGTGAGTTGCTAAATGTTGTACCTTCATTAAATGTAACCATATTGCTACACTTAGGGCCGCCTCTCTTCTCTTTTATACTCAGTTGTGACGTGATGCTACTTGTATATCAAGACATCGCTTGTATATCAAATTATCAGATCAAAATTTATTTTAAAAATGTGTTTGTCTTGCACAACGCTCTCAAACCAAGTTACTCTCAAACCAAGGTTTTTATTTAACCAACAGTGGTGCTTTATTTGTCATACATGGATGGTACAAGGCTTGCAGATACAACTAGAGCACATTCACATTTGTTTTTTCAGTATAACAGCAGAGGTCACAGTTATCACAAACAGTAATCTCACATATTCTTATAGTCAGGAGATCATTTATCGTATAGGCACAGATTATAGGGGTATAGCATGTACTCATATTTTGTAACAATCAAAGCAGTAAGATTAGGTTACAGTATTCATAGTTTCAGGTATTCATATTGTGTTCTTTAAGTCACCGTCCACGGAGACCACACTTTTTCGTATTTCCAATGACACCCTCTATTGGCATATGTTAGCTTATATAATGGTAGCACAGAGTTCACCATAGCCTCCAAGGCAGATATCTCAGGTTTGTCTGGTGATGACTATTTCATTAGTATCTCTTTTTTAGCATAGAACAGCAGGTAGGCTGTAAGTAATTTGTAGTGATGAGATCTCTGTTCATCATCTGAAATTCTTAGGAGGGCCAAAGATGGTGACACAGGTAGGTCAACCTAGAGCCTGAGATTTATTTAGTCAAAGACCTCCTTCCAGAATGACATTACCCTGGGGCACTCCCAGAACATATACATGTATGTACCTTCACAGCTTCCGCAATGTGGGCACAGGGGGTCACGTCCAGGAAACATCCTATGCATCCTCACCAGGGTATAATAAACCCTATGGAGGAATTTGACTTGGATCAGTTCATCCTGCGAGGAGACCACCAACCTCGGCCCCTGTCCTAGACTGTCCTCCTAGTCCCCTCTATCTAAGGTCGGGATGTCATCTTTCCAATATTCCCACAGCTTATTCAGTCAGGGTATCTCCTTTGTGAGACGTGTACCGTATAGTGTAGATAGGGGCTTGGCCATGTCTCCCTGAACCAAAATATCCTCAACGAGATTCCTCTTTATAATTGGATGGTCGGGGAATTGAGCCCTAACTGCATGGCGAAGCAGGTGGTACCTAAACAGCATCCATCCCCGCAGGCAGAAATTCCGAGACAGCTGTGCAAAGCTCAGGATGGCCCCTGATGTCACTATATCTCCAACAGTTTTTATTCCATATTTAGCCCAAAGATGGGGGTCCTGTACAGTGCATAAGTGTGGAAGTCCTGGGTTCTGCCATAGGGGTTGGTCAGGTGACAACTCGCTGGGGGTGTGGAATCGTTTTGTCGCAACCTTCCATATTCTCAATGTTGCCCGTGTAGGCTCAGGGAGAATATCATATGCCCTTGGTCCCCTATAAATCAGGTTATGGAGATCCATCAGGGATCTGAGGAACACAGCCTCTAAACATGTGGCCGCATTATGCCTGGAACCCTGGATCCACCAATAAACCGAAGCCAACACTGCCGCCCAAAAATATGTCTTGAAGTCTGGGAGTGCCAGCTCACCCAGTCCCGTAGGGAGGGACAGTGGGCATTTGGCAATGCGGGGGGAGGCCCCATTCCAGGTGAAGGTGAGTATGCATTTGTCTATGTCCTGGAGAGAACCCAAGTCGGACAGCTCCGAAAGATGTAATTAAACTTTGGCAGGATCACTATTTTAACTAGGTTTATTCGCCCTATTAGATTTATAGGGCGGGATGACCAGGAGGAGCAGTTTGATTTGAGTGAGGCAACAAGAGGCTGGAGGTTATGTTCAAAGAAGTCCGATATATCCCTAGTTATTTGCATACCCAGATATCAAAACTCCTCAACCCATTGCAATGGGGAAGCAGGAGCCAAGGCAATCGCTTGGCGGTCAATGGGGGAGAGAATTGACTTGGACCAATTAATACGGACCCCTGAGTATGACCCAAATTTATCAAAGATCTCCAAGGCGGATGATAGCGATGGGCCCGCATCGTTTAAGTATAGCAGGGCATCATCAGCGTATAAGGACAATTTTTCTTCTAATCTTCCCACCCTTAATGCTTTGACCGTAGAGGAATTTCTAATCAAAACTGCCAACGGCTCCAGGGCCAGAGCAAATGGGGAGGGGGACAGGGGACAGCCCTGCCTGGTACCACGATGTAGCAGGAAGGTATCGGACAACCGGTCATTAGTACTGACTTGTGGTTTGGGTGCCTTGTATAGAATCTGGATCCATTGCAGAAATTTGGGTCCAAAGCCATACCTCAGCAGCACCTCCCTCAAGTAGCTCCACTCAACTGAGTCAAGCGCCTTTTTGGCATCTAACAATTCAATGGTTTTGAAAGGTTAAGAAAGAGTCGTCTCAAATTAATGTCTGTTCCCTTGTCAGGCATGAACCCCGTTTGGTCAACATGGATTAACCCTTTTATGACAGTGGTCAGCCTGATAGCCAGTATTTTTGCCAGAATTATGGCGTCAACATTTAGGAGTGAAATGGGTCTATAGGACGCACATTCTTGGGTATTCTTGCCGGGCTTGGGAATGAGTACAATAACTGCCTCCTCCATGGATGTAGGGAGACTAAGGTCGGTAAATCAGCAAAGAGTTTGGTGAATTTGGGTGGCAGTAGGTCCACAAAATTTAAATAAAACTCTGTTGGTAGGCCATCAGAACCAGGGGTCTTACCGGCCTGCAAACTCCTTACAGCTGTCTGAATTCCTTCTAGTGTAATTTCTGCATCCAGTCTTACCCTGTCAACCTCATCCAACACAGGGAGGTCAATGTGATCTAAGTATTTTGTTAACTCGTCATGTGAGTAGGCCACCCGGGATTCATACACGGTCTGGAAGAATCGTTGGAACCGCTGATTGATAAGTGCAGGGGTCACCAACAATTGTCCATCTTCCACCTTGATACTAGCTTTGTGGGTCATAGGGTTTTGACTTTTCACCAACCAGGCCAGTAGGTGTCCATTTTTACCCCCAAATTCAAAGATCTACTGTTGGGTATAGAACATAGCCTTCTTAGTGTTATCCATTCTAGTCAGTGAAAGCTGTCGCAGAGCGGCCTGCCAAGCTTGGTATTTGTCCAGAGTGGGCAGGGAAACGCACTCTGCCTCCAGCCTAGTCGACTCCCCCTCCTGAAACTGCAGAGAGCGCGAAGCCTCCTTTTGAGTCACTGCAATACGTGAAATATATGTACCGCTAACCCAGGCCTTAAAGGAATCCCACTCAATCAGAGGAGCCACAGAGCCCTTATTCAAGTTCCAGTAATTACATACAGATTCCCTTATAGGGTCTTGCATCCGTTCATCCATCGCCCAAAACCTGGACAACCTCCATAAGCGGCTGCTGTTTGGAGGCATCAGTGATAAGGTGATACTAAGCGGGGCATGATCGGAATTCCCACGTGGAAGAATGGCTGTCTCTGTAACCCAATTAAGTCCAGTAGAGGATGCAAACGCAACGTCAATTCTAGATAACGTTTCAAATGAGGTGGAATGACAAGTAAAGGCCCTAATACCTGGATTAAAGTGAGGCCAAACATCCTTCAAGTCAAAGGTGGATGCCTATTAAAACAGGGCAGGATTACCTCTTCTTGTACCCCCCCAATCTATCTAAGTCAGCGCAAGGGGTTATATTAAAATCGCCCAGAAGGAAGACAGCTGGGGTGTCATATTGCAGTATCATGGGCATTATTTAACTTAGTATTGTGACCATAGTACCATAGTACCATAGTCTTATCATATATAGTAACATGTATAATCACATATCTTCCCCCTGGGTCTGTGCGCACCCCCAGGACCTGGCAAGGCAGGGATTTTCTGACAAGCACACTAACTCCTCTGGCAAAATTTGAATATGTGGAATGTAGGTTAGTGCCTACCCAGGGTCTCCTAAGGCCCTTGATTTTAGAATTCAATAGATGAGTCTCCTGCAAAATACAGATGTGTGGTTGATGTTTTTGGAGGGATTTGAATACTAGGGAACGCTTAACAGCCGAATTTAGGCCCCTAATGTTCCATGAGATTATGGTGAGCTCGGACATGAGGCATTAGGGCAATATATCCATTGTACGGAGGAAGTGGTAGAAGGCCTATCCTTTGGCAGCACAGACCCCAGGATCCAATTGGACCCACACAGCAGTTCAACCCACTCATGTTGCAGCAGACAATACATTTGTGTGTCCCCCCCTCACATATATGACATCATGAAGCACCAAAGTAACTGTATAGAAAACACTGCATATACTAAACAGTAGTAACACAATACTCGTTCCTGTAAAACCAAGGAACAGAACATCCCCACCCCCACCCCACACCCCCATCCCAAACATGGAGAGCATCAGACCCCCAAATGAACAGTCAGTTAAGGTAGTGAAACCCGGAGGGCCTGAGCCAGATATATCAGGCCACGTGCAGGGCTAGTTCCAGCACTCCAGAGTTGCCGGAAATAGTTTAACACTAGGTGAATAAGATAAAGGATTTGAACTGTTCTCCTGGAATTAAGGCATAATGGGGCTGATGTAGCCAGTCCGGGCAGCCAATATCAGTATCTATAAGACTATAAGACATACCTTCCTCAGAGAGATAGGAGTGTTTTTATTCACATGTAACATCACCTGCAAGCAGGGGAACAAAGCTTAAACAGGGAACACAGTCATATAAACAGCACAACAGTGCAACTCTGATTGAACAGGAAGAAAACAAATCCCACAGTGAGCAAGGGAATAACACCATGGAGAGGAGGAAGAGTGTTCCACAGCACAGCAAGTACTCTCCTCCTGAAATAATTAAGAATTATGAATTATAGGGAGGGCTTACACACTACTTGTCAGTGATGAGGTGGTAGGGAATGCATCCAGGCTGAGGCCTCCCACAGTGAGAGAAAAAAAAGCGTGGTTTCTCCATCTTGAACTCACAGTCTGGCGGGAAACCAAACACTGTACTTGATATTATGAGCCCTTAGCCTGGCCTTAGCTTTCACCTGGTCAAAGAATTTTCTGAGCTTCTGTGTCTCTATAGAGTAATCAGGGAATATGAGTAGCTTGCCATTTTGGTGGAGGATTTCCCCCTGAATTCATCCCTATCTCTAGAGCAATTGAAATATCAGGGTACGTGGAGGGGATCCCACAGGTCCAGGCTTGGGCGGCACTCAATGCGCCCTTTCAACAACATAGTAGGGAGAGAAGTGTGCATTTCTGAGAAGGTCCTGCAATAGGTTTTCCACAAATACAGTAGGGGTGTCTCCTTCTACCCCCTCCGCCATGCCCACAATGTGGAGATTATTCCTCCTGTTCTGATTTTTGGCATCATCAATTTTGTATTCCATAGTTTTAAGTTTGGTTTGAATCATGCACAGGGCGGAGGAGTGCTCTGCAGTGATGTCCTCATTGAGGCCTACTCATTGCTCAGCGTCGGTAAATCAGGAGCGCAGCTTGTCCACCTCCTGTCTCATGATGCCCATCTCCAGCTGCACTGCCTCGAGCATGGTGGTTAGTGTAGACTGGCAGAGAGCAATCACCAACATGATGTCTGCCACAAAGCCCGTATGGGAAGAGTCGCCACCCTCGGATGTCTCTGTCTGTGTTGCCAAGCTGCTCTTCCTCGTGGTGTGGCTTTCAGGCCTAGCAGGCTGGTGCGGCATCTGTTCCTCCGCTATCTGTGGGAACCGGAGCTTCTTACTCTGACCGAACGATGCCCTGGAGGATCGGTGTCTCATACAGGCGCTTTCAGGCAACTTTTAGGTAGGATGGAGGTCCAGGAGAGGGGAAATAACAAGTGTAACCAGCAGAGCTCTCAATAGTGCAACCGTTCAGGTGGCCATCTTGAACAGGCCAGTCACTCATACCAATGTTTTACTTTATACAGCACAAAAGAAAGTGCTCTTGTGAAAACTTTGATCATGATTATGAGACCGATATACTAATGTCCAGCCAAATGATGCCCAGTAAAGCAAGCCAAGAAATGAATTACAGTTGCGTAGACATTGATCACTTGCACTATACACTATATACTATGCACTATAGAAGTATAAAAAACACTGAGGACAATGTTATGTTACTGCAGCACAGCCAGTTCTATCTTTGCCAAACTATGTGAATCACCTGTACGTGTATGTGAAGATTTATGAGAGATAATTTAATCAAGACAAGAAGTGGTCAGTGTTGTTTACTTGTGTAGTGCTAACTTAAAGTTAGTGTAACCTTGGTGTATCAGAAGAATCTTATATTGTAAGTTAAAGTGTCACTAAACTCACATCATAAAAAACTATCAATAAATGGTGTATTACATGCTGCTCATACTCACTCAGTCACTGATTCATTTTCTATATTCTGCAGAAAACCTGGTTGATCCTGCTGCTTCCTATCTCAACCTTATGTCCGTGTCCCCAACTCAGCTAGTGATTTTGCAGCAGAGGTGGCAACTTTGCACATGCTCAGTTTTCAGTGCGTTTTATGCTGAGCATTTCCTCCCTATCACATCTGAGCAGCCCATGTGACTATAGAGTCACTCATGTGGGTGTATACAGAGTTGTGAATGACAGCCCACTCCCTCTTTCCTCCTCCATGCCCACTAAACAGATAAACACAATGGGGGTGGGATACTACATGTAGATTAATAGAGGCTTCACCTCCCTGTCATTCTAAGACACAGGCTGGAGGGGTGTGACACAGCCTGTGACTGGCAGAAATCCACCCACACCATGTTATTGCCAAAAAATAATAAAGATTTGATTTCAGATATACTGTATGTTTGTATGACAATCTAAAACAATTTATTAATATTAATTATTTATTTTAACTCTGCATTTCAAAGGCTGTTTTTTTATTTTGAACATATGACCAGCAGCAGGGGACTAGAAGCTCCTCTTGCTTATGTTTCCCTGCAGACAGGCTGGGAAAGAGCTAGGCCATGTGACAGCTGTATATTGCTTAGGAAAAAGGTACTTATATTTTTTTTCTTTAATTAAAATAATTACAGTGCCACCATGCACATACAGAAATAGAAGGTACAATGTAAATTAAACAACGTGTGTTTAGTATCACTTTAACTACTTAAGGACAGGAAGGATTTACCCACTCCCTGACCAGGCCATTTTTTGCGATACGGCACTGCATCACTTTAAATGACAATTTTGCGGACATGCGACGCTGTACCCAAACAAAATTGACATCGTTTTTTTTCCCCACAAATATAGCTTTCTTTTGGAGGTATTTGATCACATCTGCGTTTTTTATTTTTTGCACTATGAACAAAAAAAATACAGACAATTTTGAAAAAAAAACCTTTTTTTTTTTTACTTTCTGCCATAATAAATATCCAATAAAAAAATATAAAAAAAAAATTTCTTCATCAATTTAGGCTGATATATATTCTTCCACATATTTCCGGTAAAGAAAACGCAATAGGCGTATATTGATTGGTTTGCGCAAAAGTTATCATGTCTACAAACTATGGGATATATTTATGGAATTTAAATTTTTTTGTATATTTTTTACTGGTAATGGCGGTGATCTGCGATTTTTTAGCGGGACTGCGACGTTGCGGCAGACAAATCTAACCCCAAGTGACACTTTTTGGAGACCAGTGACATTATTACATTGATCAGTGCTATAAAAATTCACTGATCAATGTATAAATGACAGTAGCAGGGAAGGGGTTAACACTAAGGGGCGATCAAGGGGTTAACTGTGTTCCCTGGGTGTGCTCTAACTGTAGGGGGGATGGGCTGGCAGTGACATGACAGAGATCGCTGTTCCCGATCACTGGGAAGAGATCTGACATGTCATCTGGCGGAACAGGGATCCACTTTGCATAGGCAGATCCCCGTTCTGCCTCTGTACACCGCTATGGCGGGTTCGCCAGCGGACATCGAGGCCGCCGGACCCGTGGGCATGCTCCCGCGGCGTGCAGTGCCCGCTATCTCTCATGCAGGGACTGCCGTGCAGTTACATATGATACGTATAATGGCAACGGCTAGTCGGTAAGTGGTTAAAGTGATGTAACTCTCCGGGTTAAAGTGGTTGTTAAACTCAGACGTGAAATGTGAACAAAACATATCCCTCTATAGTGTGTACTTTTCTCTATCCAGAGCACTAAGTGTCATTTCTGTCTATTGCCCTATTCCTCTGCTATCAGCATGAGTCACTTCTGACAAGTTTTCTTGACACCAAGAACAAATGGTGACAGGTGAGGGAACTCCAGCTGATTGACCGCCTCACCTCTGTTCCTGTGTGAAGGTGGGCATGTGCCTTCCCTAAAGTCAGCTCTCAAAGCTCTCCTCACTGATATTAGTTCAGTTCTCCTCCCCCTGCTTTTCAGAGCTAAGAGATCCTGTGTAAATTCTGTACTTTGAATGGATGTAGGGGAAAGACGGCTGGAGATAAACAGGTACAACTTATGTAGGAGGAGTTGTTTCATCTCTGTGTATCACCTAAGGCCAGTCACTTCACTGGGTATATGTAAGAGTTTACAACCACTTTAAGCAGCCTTGTGCTGCTGTAGGACAGTTTACCAGGTTAACCCTTGTGCTTGAAGTAAATCTTGAAGAACACACATTTTAACCTTTAAGGTTAGGACACAGTCTCAAGTGATGACTGCCAGTCTGAAGAGGAAGCGGATCACTGAGGTGGACGATGGTAGCCCTGCTTGGAGGGAGGACAGGTGTGCTTTATGTTTTTACCTTGCGACGTGGTACTCATACTGAGACCCGCTGTGGCACAGGGTCAGCCTTGGGACCTGGCCTGGGTAGTCACAGAAGCAAGGCCTTATGTTAATCATAAAGTGGTGTCTTCCTGTGATGTGAGCTTTTATGGCAAAGAGAATCTATAATTTGGAGTAACAGTATGGGGCAAATGTTTGTGTCCCAGGTGGCACACGGCAGACTATCAAGCTATGGGGCATGTTCTGCACCCCCATCCTACAACAGTTATCTTGAGAAGGCGAGAAGGAGAGAGGAGAATATGGGTGTCTGTTCTGGGCGTGAAGAGGTTAAAGCAGAACTTCACCAAAAAAGATAAGTTCTACTTTATGTCCTTCTCCCTCCCTCCTGTTCCACTTTTGGTACATTTTTTTGGGGGGGGGGGGGGGTGGAGTGGGTACCTAGTTTTGTCAGGTACCCATTTCCACTCCACTTTGGTGATTCCACCGGAAGTTCTCTCACATCACAGGTCCCAGGAGGCTGCAGGTCCGTTCACAAAGCACAGCAAGGGACCCAAAGACCGTTGAAAAACTGACCTGGATGAAGACAGGATCCCTGGACAGGTAAGTGTCCTTTTATCAGAAGTCAGCAGCTACAGTATTTGTAGCTGCTGGCTTTTATTTACTTTTATGACTAAAGAACCTCTTTAAATGCTTTGTAACCAAAGTGTAAAAAAAAATCTTTAATGGCTTGTGGTTTCTAACCTGTTAATATGTGCTAGACCTCCACTGCAGTGTCAAAGGAAGTGCTATTATGATGTTGCATATGATGTCATAGCACTGCCCCTTTAAACCCAGTGCTCAAACATTGTGTTGCACTGTGTTGCTATTACTTCACACTCTGTAGCAGCTTTGCAAGTCCAGATGCTGATTAATTTAGTGCATGGGCTCAGTTTCGAATCACAGGTGTCTCTGACAGTCAGCGGTTTCAGCACTAAAGCCTGTTAAGATCTGCTGGACCGCTGGGTGTCAGTGTGCATCCCACTATGCTCCAAAACTGGAAGTTTAGAGCATAGCAAAATTGCACACAGAGCATTTACAGTGCCTTGAAAAAGTATTCATACCCCTTGAAAGTTTCCACATTTAGTTATGTTACAACCAAAAACATAAGTGTCACGAACCTGGTGGTGGAGGCTGTCTTGTGCAGGGAACAACCGCTCTTGCGCACCCGATTCAAGGACCCCTGGTAGAGTAGACAGAGGGCCAAGAGTGCGGGATTGCACGAAGGCTGGATGGTCACTGATGATGTAGTGAGGTTCCAGCAGACGTGTAGATAGAAGAGTGGTCGTGCAGGCTGGGTCGGCAACGGGCAGGCAGGAAGGTACAAAGGGATCAGGCAGGCGGGTAGTCAGGTCCAAGCAAAGGTTCATTCAACGGGCGGGCAGCAGAGGTACAGAGGAGTAGACAATCGGATAGTCGTGGATAGCCAGGGTCGGTGCAGGTAGCAAACAGCAGGTCAGGGCAAGCCGGGTCAAACAGGAAGCAATAAACACAGGAACAGATGGAGGGAGCTGAGGCTCACAGGTCACGGACGCTGTAGAACGAGCAGCACCCATTGCATGAACTTCCAGGCTTAAATAGTGCCTTTTGCGCGAATGCGCACGGGAGCGCGCGAACGCGCACAGGCGTGCGCACCACCGCGAAAACAGCCAGTTTAGCTGGCACAAAGTCCTTTTTCCTAACATTGCCCCCCCCCAAGGGGCAGCCTCCGGATGCCTTACTGGGTGTCATCACCCTGCAGATTTCTGCAGGCTCGGATCAGTCCAGGGGCATGAATGTTCCTTTCAGTTTCCCAAGAGTTCTCCTCCGGGCCGAACTCCTTCCATTTGATCAGATATTGGGTTTCTCCAGCTCTCCGGCGACAGTTTAAAATTACTTCTACTTCAAACTCCTCCTCTCCGTTGACTAAGATGGGACCCGGTGGCCCTACTTTTCGACCCGAGAAGGAATCGAGGACCATGGGTTTTAGTAGAGATACGCGAAAAACCGGGTGGATCTTCAGGGATGGTGGGAAATCAATTTTTTTGAGGGGCATGCAAGCTTCAGGTTCCTTGTTGACAGCCAAACCTGGTTATCGGGTCGAAGCTCCATTTCCCCCCGTCTCCTCTTGTCATAGGCCTCTTTGCTGGCCTCCCAGGATTTGGATAATGTCTCCTGAAGGAGTCGACAATTGGAGTGGAGGAAGTTGGTGACATCATGTGCTGCTGGGACGGTACACTCCGGATTTAAATCGGGCAGGAATGTGGGGTGGTAGTCATAATTGGCTCAAAATGGGGACTGCTGGGTGGCCGAGTGGATAGTATTATTGTAGGCAAATTCGGCCACTGGCAGCAGTGCGACCCAATCATCCTGAGAGAAGGACGAGAAGCACCGTAAGTATTGTTCCAGCGTCTGATTCGTCCTTTCCGTCTGTCCGTTTGTCTGTGGGTGGTAGGCCGAAGAGAATGCGAGTTCGATTTCTAGCCCGGCACACAGGGCTCTCCAGAATTTAGACGTGAACTGGACCCCCGATCAGACACAATGTTGCTGGGTACTCCATGAAGTCGGACGACTTCCTTTATGAACGTATTGGCCGTTTCGGCCGCTGAGGGGATCCCCTTCATAGGGATGAAATGTGCCATCTTTGTCATTCGATCCACTATGACAAAGATGGTGGTAAAGCCTTCTGACGGGGGGAGTTCCACAATAAAATCTATCGCTAGTTTCGACCACGGGCGTTCAGGTATGGGGAGGGGGTTCAACAGACCCCAGGCTTTAGCTCTGTCTGTTTTGTTTCTGGCACAGACAGGGCAGGCCCCAACATACTTCCTACAGTCCTCCAAAATGTTGGGCCACCAGAATGACCGTGAGATGAGCTCAGCGGTCTTTTGTGCACCAAAATGTCCGGCCAGTTTATGGTCGTGGCAACGACCCAAGACCTTAAGACGCAGACTTGCCGGGATGAACATTCTCCACCCAAACCACCATAGCCCATCCTTTATGGTCAATCGGGTGTCCCTGTCGGTGGCGGAACCGTCCAAGACCCAACGCAGTTGGGAGAGAAAGTCCTCGTCTGTCAGCAGGAAATTCCATGCAGGAAGTATAGTATCTGGTGGGGCCGTATTGCCTGGCTCAGTGAACATCCAGGAGAGAGCGTCAGGCTTGCTATTCTTAGATCCGGGACGATAGATAAGATGAAAATGAAACCTGGAAAAGAACAGCGCCCAACGGGCTTGCCTAGGTCTTAGTCTCTTTGCTGTTCGGAGATATTCCAGGTTTTTGTGGTCGGTGAATATAAGAATAGGATGAGAAGCCCCTTCCAGCAGATAACGCCACTCTTCTAAAGCTGACTTGATGGCCAGTAGCTCCCTGTCTCCCACGTCATAATTCCGCTCTGGTGTGGTCAGCTTCCTGGAAAAGAAGGCCACTGGATGGAGCAGGGCCTTGACACCCTGGCGCTGGGACAGGATAGCCCCCACTGCAGTTTCCGATGCGTCCACCTCAAGGACGTAAGGTAACGCTGGGTCCGGGTGCTTCAGAATGGGGGCGGATGTGAAGAGGGACTTGAGTCTCTGGAAAGCGGCTTGAGCCTCAGGGGACCACTGGTACCGGGTATTCTGCTTTGTTAGGCGTGTGATGGGCTCCACAATGGCGAAAAATCCTTTAATAAATTTCCTATAGAAATTTGCGAAGCCCACAAATCTCTTAGGTCTTTAGGTGCTGGCCATTCCAAGATTGTGGACACTTTCTGGGGATCCATATGGATGCCAGTTGTGGAAATGATCAGCCCCAGGAAATGCATACTGGGCTGTTCAAAAGAACACTTTTCCACTTTGGCGTATAAGCCATGCTGCCGTAGACGCCCAAGAACCTTAGTGACGTGCCTGCGGTGTTCCTCCAAGGAAGAGGAGAAGACCAGGATGTCGTCTAAGTATATGATCACGAAGAGATCCAGGAAATCTCGAAACACATCGTTGACAAAGTGTTGGAAGGTTGCGGGGGCATTACATAGGCCGAAGGGCATCACCGTAATTCGTAATGCCCAAACCGAGTGCGGAATGCGGTCTTCCACTTGTCTCCTTCCCTGATCCGTATAAGATTGTATGCCCGCCGCAAGTCGAGCTTAGTAAAGACGGTTGCTGACCCCAGCCGTTGAAAAAGTTCCGGAACCAAAGGTAGCGGGTACCGGTTTTTGATGGTTACCCGGTTGAGCTCCCTATAGTCTATGCACGGCCGGAGTGAGTGATCTTTCTTCTCTACAAAGAAGATGCCGGCTCCGGCCGGGGATGTAGACGGTCTGATGAATCCCTTCTTAGTGTTTTCCTCCAAGTAGGATTTAAGGGCCACCAATTCGGGTTCAGAAAGAGGGTAGATCCTCCCAAAAGGCACCTCTGCCCCAGGCAGCAGTTCGATGGGGCAATCGTAGGGCCTGTGCGGCGGAAGTTTGTCCGCCCTCTTCTTACTAAAAATGTCTAGGAATGCATGGTAGGCCGGTGGAAGGAGAGCCCGAACATCAGGCTCGGTGTCGGCCTCCAGGCTGAGAAGTGCTGGGACAGTCCCATCTCTAGGGTTCAGGCAATGCTGACGGCAATAAGAGGATTGAAACTGGACGGTTCCAGTGGTCCAGTCTATGCTGGGGTTGTGGGCCTGGAACCAGGGCAATCCCAGGATGATGGGGCAGAGCGGAGAGGCAATGGCATCCAGCCGCAGACGTTCCCGGTGACCATCCAGAGTACAGGAAAGCAGAGGGGCTGTCTCATGCGTGACGGTTCCGGATTTGATGTGTGATCCGTCGGCCAGGCGGATCACCAATTTGTGAGCCTTGGGTTGCAGGGGAATGTGGTGCTGTGCAGCAAAATCCAAATCAACGAAACAGCTGCACGCGCCTGAATCAAGGATTGCCGGCACCGTGATAATCCCTCCGAGAAGCTGCAGAGACAAGAAAATGGTGAGATGGGCACGGGAGTTAATCGGTTCATCAGATACAGTGGACAAGCACTTACCGCGCTTCGCGGGGCACGTCCGGACCATGTGACCAGGCTCTCCACAGTAAAGACAAAGATTTAACTGGAATCGGCGTTGTCTTTCCTCAATGTTAAGGGATGGTCGAAGCAGCCCAATCTGCATGGGCTCAGAGGAGTCCGGAGGAGAGGAGGAGGTCGTGGGCCAGAAAGATGGCGGAGTCAGGTAATTGGGCACCCGAGGGAGCATCCAGGTGGGACGCAGTTGTCCGGAGGACCTCTCGGCGCGGCGCTCCCTGATGTGCCGGTCTATGGAGATGGCTAAGGTGACCAGCTCCTCCAAGGTTTTAGGGATCTTCACTCGGGCCAACTCATCTTTCACGGGATCCGACAGTCCCATGCGAAATTGGAACATGAGTGCCGCACTGCCCCAGGCGGTGTCCGAACTCCAGCGCCGAAATTCGGTGGCATAGTCCTCCACAGGGCGGCGGCCATGCTGGAGGTTGTACAGGGTGGCTTCGGCGGTGGCAGCAAGATGGGGATCATCGTATAGCTGCACCATGGCCAGGAAGAAGGCTGCAGCGGAAGCAACTTCGGGGGCATTCTGCTCCCACAGTCAGAGGGCCCAGGCTTGGGGTTCACCCTGCAACAGGGAGATCACAAATCCGACCTTGGTGCTCTCCAAAGAAAATGTCCGCTGCTGAAGACCCAGATATAGGTCGCAGGCACTCCGGAAAACCCGAAACTTGCTCCGGTCCCCGGAGAACTTGTCTGGCAGCGGGACCTTGGGCTCCGAGGGCAGGGCCACTATGGAACGGGCAGCTGCGGAGCCGGTGGTTGGGGCGGCAGACAGTTCCTGCATTCGCTCTTCCAGCCGGGTATATCCCTCTTGGAGATTCTTGACGGCTTGGGTGAGGCCAGCCAGATGGGCACACAAGTCATCCATAGCGGAGCATGTTCCCTGCGCAGACTCAGTCATGGCTGCTCGTTTCTGTCACGAACCTGGTGGTGGAGTCTGTCTTGTGCAGGGAACAACCGCTCTTGCGCACCCGATTCAAGAGTAGACAGAGGGCCAAGAGTGCGGGATGGCACGAGGGCTGGATGGTCACTGATGATGTAGTTAGGTTCCAGCAGACGTGTAGATAGAAGAGTGGTCGTGCAGGCTGGGTCGGCAACGGGCAGGCAGGAAGGTACAAAGGGATCAGGCAGGCGGGTAGTCAGGTCCAAGCAAAGGTTCGTTCAACGGGCGGGCAGCAGAGGTACAGAGGAGTAGACAATCGGATGGTCGTGGATAGCCGGGGTCGGTGCAGGTAGCAAACAGCAGGTCAGGGCAAGCCGGGTCAAACAGGAAGCAATAAACACAGGAACAGATGGAGGGAGCTGAGGCTCACAGGTCACGGATGCTGTAGAACGAGCAGCACCTATTGCATGAACTTCCAGGCTTAAATAGCGCCTTTTGGCGCAGTTTTCGGTGCACGCGGGCGCGCACAGGAGTGCGCACCACCGCGAAAACAGCCAGTTTAGCTGGCACAAAGTCCTTTTTCCTAACAATAAGTGTAATTTATTGGGATTTTATGTGATGGCACATAATTGTGAAGTGGAAGGAAAATGATAAATGTTTTTCAAAATTTTTTACACATAAATATCTGAAAAGTGTGGCGTGCATTTGTATTCAACCCCTGATACTCTGATACCCCTAATTAAAATCTAATGGAACCAAATGCCTTCAGAAATCTCCTAATTAGTAAATAGAGTCCGCTTGTATGTAATTTAATCTCAGTATAAATACAACTGTTCTGTTTTCTGTTAAAAAAAAAAAATACAACTGTTCTGTGAAGCCCTCAGGGGTATGTTAGAGAACCTTAGTGAACAAACAGCATCATGAAGGCCAAGGGACACACCAGACAGGTTGGGGATAAAGTTGTGGAGAAGTTTAAAGCAGGGTTAGGTTATAAAAAAATATCCCAAGATTTGAAAATATCACGGAGCACGGTTCAAACCATCATCCGAAAATGGAAAGAGTATGGCACAACTGCAAACCTAGCAAGACATGGCCGTCCACCTAAACTGACAGGCCAGGCAAGGAGAGCATTAATCAGAGAAGCAGCCAAGAGGTCCATGGTAACTCTGGAGGAGCTGCAGAGATTCACAGCTCAGGTGGGAGAATCTGTCCACAGGACAACTATTAGTCATGCACTCCACAAATCTGGCCTTTATGGAAGAGTGGCAAGAAGAAAGCCATTGTTGAAAGAAAGCCATAAGAAGTTACCCATTTTCAGTTTGCGAGAAGCCATGGGGGGGACACAGCAAACAAGTGGAAGAAGGTGCTCTGGTCAGGTGAGACCAAAAATTGGCCTAAAAGCGAAATGCTGTGTATTGTGGAAAAATAACACTACCCATCACCCTGAACACACCATCCTCACTGTGAAACATGGTGGTGGCAGCATCATGTTGTGGGGATGCTTTTCTTCAGCGGGGACAATGAAACTGGTTAGAGTTGATGGGAAGATGGATGCAGCCAAATACAGGGCAATCTTAGAAGAGTCTGCAAATGACTTGAGACTGGGGCGGAGGTTCACCTTCCAGCAGGACAAGGACCCTAAACATACAGCCAGAGCTACAATGGAATAGTTTAGATCAAAGCATATTCATGTGTTGGAATGGCCCAGTCAATGTCCAGACCTAAATCCAATTGAGAATCTGTGGCAAGACTTGAAAATTGTTGTTCACAGATGCTCTCCATCCAATCTGACAGAGCTTGAGCTATTTTGCAAAGAAGAATGGACAAAAATGTCACTCTCTAGATGTTTAAAACCATTTATCATTTTCCTTCCACTTCACAGTTATGTGCCACTTTGTGTTGGTCTATCACATAAAATCCCAATAAAATTAGATTTTCAGAACTCAGTAACTAAATTGGTCTAACTAAGAAACATGTACTACATTTGCATGTGCACAAAAGATGCATGCATATCATACACTGTGCTTAAATGTACATGAATGATACATAACAAGCAACAAAGATTTTTTTCTTATAATTTGCTTCCTTACACTTTTCTCCATGGTCAAAAATGGTTACATCTCAAATATCCAATATATGCGCTGTTATCCTATGCATTCTTCAATTCATTAGTGCTCTTTATATTGCATTATTTATAAATAGTGTTGAGCGAACCCGGACTGTAACGTTCGGGTCCGTACCGAACTTTTGGGTGTCCGGGGCACGGACCCGGACCCGGACATTTCAAAAATCGTTCGGGTTCGGTCCGTTATTACGTTATATTTCTCGTGATTACTTAACTTCTTACGTATCCTATTGTCGCGTATATAACCTATAAACTCTACATTGGTAAAAACTGGTACCTCTTTTCACATTCCTTCGTTTAATATTCTTTTTTTAGAAACAACGAACAATACATAGTAAGTACATGTAAATTCGTGTCACATACTATACGTACGTAGAAAACACGTGTACGTTTACATCATGTACAAAGAATCAATCTGGTTAAATCAATGACTCAAGACTTTTAGATTAAAATAACCCTAAAATACACTATCTGGTTGTGTTTCACCGTGTATTGACACTTCACCTT
>BLSH010319659.1:666090-678693 GCA_018402905.1 Glandirana rugosa | reverse complement strand
TCTTCCCGAAAACACATGCTGGACTTTCATATTCAGACTCTGCTGCCTGAGAGCCTCTCAACTGTCCTCTTGCATGAGCGTTCTAGACTTGAAGGTAACCTCCTTTTTTGAGTCTGTGCCATATACTGGCTTCATAGGACTAGTTAGTACAGGTTTTTAGAGTCATCATTTCATCTGAAACCCAGGTCTAGGTTTTGTCTGACTTGATGGTTCTCCATTCCAACCCTTGAGTCAGGAAATAATGTTTTCATGAAGTTTTCACTACAGAAACAAGCCTGACATGCAGGAGAAGAATACAGGACACCTTTGCACTACAGGGGACTTAGACGCTGGAGGACCTTGTCTCCCGATCAATATACTGGAGCTACAAGGGATTTTGTTGTTCCTTCAGTGCTGCATCTTTCGGTTACGAGGTCATCTGATCGGGGTTCAGTCAGACAGCGTCTCAGCGGTAGCATACAATAACAATCAGGAAGTAACCAGAAGTTGCTGCTCATCTTTAAGCCGACCAGATTCTGGTTTGGGCAGAACTTTACGTTTCAGCCCCGCTGCCCACCCCTTCACCAAGGGGTATTTCATTTTTCTGGCGCAGGTTGACCTGGCTTCCTGAGTCAACTACATAACTGGCAAATTATCTCCAGATCCAGAGATCCTGTCTTATCGGGGGATCCTCTGATGAGTTCATGGAATTGGTCAACCTGATCTACGCTGTCCTGCTGGGAAGCTCTTTCCTCGCTTGCTCAACATATAGTTAAGACTTGGGCCTTTTTGGTGATATTCACCGCACTGAAATGGCGAAAGGCAAATGTGGTTCTTGGATGCTCCTGGTTGACTCTGTGGGCTTTTTTTAGATCACCCAGATCTTTTTGTCTCAAAGACCAGTTTACTCTCCAGCTCCGTGGTTGCTGGCTTTCAATGGCTGTTGAAACCATAGGTCCTGAGACATCTGACCAGGTTTTAGTTGGTATATGCCATGGCAAAAGCTGGGAAGGCAGTGGCTTTTAGAGGAGCCAGGAGTCTCGCTGTGCAAAGAGAAGCTGGGCAGATTCTGCCTTGGAGAGAACAGCATGTTCCACCACTGCTTAATCTGGTCTCTATATAGCAGTTCTATGCATTGGCATTTTCTCCAACTATCTGAACCTGCTGGATTGGATGTGCATAACTAGCCTGGAATGTGATCTTCGGAACTCTGGGCTCGGCATTGTGACGCTTTCCAGACTGAAGTGTACTGTGTGTGTTCGCCATGGAGCACTTTCCAGGTCCAGAGTTGTGGCAGAGCCCCAGGTGTGAGTAAGAGTGGTTGGGCTGAAGAACCGAGAGCTACCCCACTGTTTGCACCAACATGGGGGCTGTTTAACTTTTTTTTCTGCCCACTTTAATTAAATGCAACGGAAAAAAGTTCACAGCAGTCAGTATCCCTTGCAGGGGTTTACACGATCAACACAAAATACAAGAATATTCAGCCTCCTGGATCTTTAACAGCACCGTTGCTCAGGCCTCTTGCCTCAGTCCTCCTGACCATCTAACACAACATCCCAGTGCTCGTGCAGAAATGCTGTACCTCTGTCAGCACACTCTTTACTGCAACTCCCTTCTGCTAGGTCTCTCAGACTTTGGCCTCTGTCCTGTCCCAGACAGCACCGTGCGGACATGCACACTTCTCTGACTGCTCCCTTGCCATCACACACTCACTCCTTGGGAAGGTGGAGCCCAGAACCCTCGTTATTGCCCTAAGAACCCAGCACACACCTGCATCATCAGTGTGCCTGTTGTCTACAAAACTAGGCTCAGATTGCCTTTTAACACCGTGACAGAACACCACACTGTCACAGCACCTTTTCAAATTTCCTACCCACTGCTGTTACTGCATTAATATTTAGCGATAAGGCGTTCTGATGTCGTCCGCTCAATGAAGTGTTGTGTGTGTGTATGCATGTATCCTCTGCTCTCTTACTCACCATTTAGCCTAGGTAGAGCAGCATTTCCCTGCTCCTAAAGAACTATGTGGATCTCTGGTCTGCCACCACTGCCTGCCTACAGTGACATAGTCGCCTCTTGTTACCTGGAACCCTTATTGATACCACCTGCCTGCATTTGAGTGCCTGAGCTTTTGCCCCACGTTAGGACCAGTTGCTTACCACTGTGTAGATGCAACATTTCATCTCAAAGACACAAAGTGGGCAGCCCACTACTATAAGTAACCTTGGCTTATACTCTCCTAGTAGTTCTGGGGACCTTTATCCAGTATATACAGAAAGAACAGATGTCTGCAATCTGGAACCTTGGTCCCCTATTAAAGGGTCATCGCCATAGAATTCTTTCTCGGCCTCCCTTGAGTCCACAGTGACTTCTATGTACACTGGTTGTGCTCAGCAACTGGGGCATTGTGCCCAAATAGGCCCCTAGTATGCTTTGGTGCTATTCCTTACAGAGTTTCTCTGACCTTTCTGAGCCATTAAATCAAACTGGTACTGTAGACCCTGTTTCCATCTGTTTTAAAGTCTCAATGGTCTCTCTGAAGAAACTGTTTTTTGTTTTTGAGGCACTGCAGTCTCCTGCTGTTGACTCAAATTTAGAGGGGCTTGCTTCAGGCCTTATTGATGCAATGCATATTACCCTGCATCTAGAGGATTATCCTGTTGTTTCAGGACTTGGATTTTTTTAGAGCTCTTACATCTTCGAAGACCTTTCCCACTACACCTCCTATTTAAGTAATTCCTCAATGTGGACAAAAAAAAAAAAACACTGAAGGGTCCTGGATCCCACTTAAGAGTGTCAAAACGTTTCCCCTGTGAGAGGGTATTTGTAAGTGCTCATTATGGATACTCCAGTGACCAACCCTTACAGGTGCTCACCTTTCAGTATTCCACTGACAGGCAGTTATTCCATCCTTAACTCACCAGTTTGCATTGACTGGTTTGGTCCATTTTTTTTTTTTACAGTAACCATAATCTATCATACTGTGTCAAAATGGGTACATTCCTTTAAGAGGAATCCCTCTCCTGCAGAAGTGGGTCTCCGTTTTATACAGTGGTTGAAGCAAATGTTTTGAGCCTTGTGCTTTTAGCTGTGATGGCTTATTACCAACATCTAAACTTGTGTTTTGCATGGCACTGATGCCTGTACAGATGCATTTGGCTGCATGGCAGCAATGTGATACTGTATCCAAATAGTATCTGACCTTGTTAACCTTTTGAGGAAAGTCTTTCCTTTTGGACTTGCTGTTGACACCAGGATTAGCAGGAGTGACCAGAGCGTGTTCCTATCTCAACACAATAATTCTGAGGGATCAGAGGAATCCCACCCTTCTCCATCTACTTTGGCAGTAGGTACCCTCAGGTAGGCCCTCAGAGCCCACTCAACCCACAGGGCTGGAAGTCAGGATGCTTGGACAACCTTCCCTGAAGGGGGTCAACTTTTTGGACCCATGCAGTCAGAACTCATTTGTAGGGCCTAACATTTGCAAGCTTCACTTATATAAGGTCTAACGGGTGCCTATTGTTAGTAGCTATTGGTCATTAATGCATGAGGCTGTTTGTCCTAAAACCTTGCTTAAACAGCATCCACCTTTTGTATGATTGGACCGTTCGTTATTCGTCTGGAAATTTCCCTCTTCTTCCCAATCTTGGGTCTGTAGGTTCTCAAGGGAACAGCCTCTTAACACGGTCTTCTGTTCTGTTGGCTCTTGCTCCTTCTCAACCTCCCCTTCTAAGGTGAGGGGCCTGAGCCTAGGGTGAGACATCCAGATGGTCGCTGTGGACCAGGAAGTCCCTGACTTTGGGTGAATAGGGTGGTCTCTGTTGCCTGTCCTGAAGGGACCCCACTTTCTGGGGTCTCCTTATACCCAGGTTTTTAGTCTGTTTCCCCAGAACACAGTCCCCTTCTCATCCAGAGAATCTCATGGTAAGTCAGTTTCTTGAGTTGGACTCAACTAGTCCTAGATGTTGCAGCTTCTGTCACACAGGGATGCCCACACACTGATCAAAAGTCCATGCTGAACTGGCTGAATTTCAATTAATCTATGGCCATCTTGAGAAAGTACTTATCCTAACATTTTGGAGACATCTCCTTTTTACTTTGCACTGTGTCTCTGGGGCAGGAGATGAAGAAAAATCTTGAAAGGACACAAAAAATTGACAGAAATTTAACCATACACTACAACATAAATACCAAGTGTTTACACTCGTCGCATGAATGCTAACATCCCTAAATAAGTAAGAGAAAGGCAAAAGGAGGTTACCCCAGCTCCACTGCTGATGTATATATCAAAAGACTGGGGTCCGGTGCTCAAGCCATTCAACTCCCATAGATAGCTGCTCAGAACAGAAGGGCTGGTGACTCGGCATGCTCTTGAATAAAAGTATGATTACTGCAAGGTACAGAACTTGTTGATGCATTTCAGCTATAGAGCCTTCATCAAGGCATACAAAATGATTTGAAAACTCTATACAAGGGGGTGGTAGCCTCACTAATTAAGAACAATTAAGTCAATTATAAACACATGGAGAAAAGACAACTGCACAGAAAAAACAAAAGCAAAGGGACGTATACACTGAACAACATCTTATGTCATACAGGCCAATATAGCAGTATTATAATTGAGTAGTATTCACTAAAAAAATTAATTTTAGAAAAAGATTTATGTATCATTCAAGCCATGGGGTTTCCTAGTATTGAGGGAATGTATCCACTACACCTCACGTTTAACCAGGATACATTGTGTGTCTCCTCCTCTTAGGGTTTTTTTTGACCTGTTCAACAACAAAAAATGAAAAATGAATCCCTTAATAAGTCTAAGCAAGAAAGTTGTCTGGGTGGTACTTTCTAGGCCACACATTCACAAATAAATCCATATAAAACAGATTTTATTCAAGACAGATCTTAAAAAAAAAATGCAATTGTTTTCCTTCAAATTCTCATGTAGTAGTTGGTTTTAAAAGAACACTAATTTTCTTAGTCTTGGTGCATAGGGCTCTGAAATTTAGCATGGATGGAGGACAGCCGGTCAAATCTCCAGAGTCTTAACAGCTGTGGCAGCTAGATGGAGAACCCTGCAGTACTTCTGTTTATGGTAATCTGCACTTTGGGGTGAATGCTCAGAACCCCTAGGTGCATACTGCCCTAAACAGAAGTACTGCTGAGTGCACCATTGAGTTAACATTCTGCCAACAGCAGGGCTGGACAGGGCACCTGTACCCTCTGCCTGCGGCTAAACGCTGGAGCCCCATGCATCGGGGTCTTAACGCCCAGTGTGCATAAGGCCTTGTGTTGAGCATATAGGCCTGGTTCATCCATCTTACCAATTTTACAAATGTAATCTAAATTGACTTTTACAATGACTGCAGGCCTACTTTTGATGTTCTCAAGTGTTTTAGCATTTATTGATGAACCTCTATTTTGGTTTTTGTTTTTTTGTTTCCTTTAGCTCGTGTTCCAAAAAAAATCTTGAAGTGTAAATCTGTGTCCAGAGAGATAAATTTTGCATCTGAAGAAGAGATGGAGAATTTCCGACTAGAACAGAAAGTTTACTTTAAAGGACAGTGTTTAGAAGGTATGACTACACTAAATGAATTTCATGCTGTTCTCAAAAACATTTATCTTTTTAAAGGAAGTCAGCAAGGGCTCACATTTACAAGGTGCTCATTCACAGACTATAGGTATCGCTACCCGTTGATTTGCATTTTGTGTAAAGTGCATTGCAAGTAGTACTCTGGCATTACTTTTCATAGATAGTATGTGATAGAGCTTTATTTTGTTGATATTCATTAACCACTGGTGTTTTTTGTATTTTACTTTTCAATATGGGGGGGAATAAGAACAGTTTCTCTTTCTTGCTATACGACAGAAAAAAAGTGTCATGACAGTATGAGTATGAAAACCCTGGAAATGACCCCTTTTTGGAAAGTAGACACTGATCTGACTTTTTTTTTTTTTTTTCTTTCCCCCGCGTTTTTTTGTAAATGGAGAAACATGCCAGTTTTATGTGGGTTAATGAGGCGCTAGGTGCAATAATGTACAGGTAATTACATAGAGGGGTCAGGAGGTGAGCGGTTAGTATACAGGTCAGATGGAACTGACTGTAGAGCGGTGGATTTTATTATTTGATCTGTACTACAGTATATTGCACTAGTGCTCTCTGGTGGTCAAGATGTTTTCTTCCTCTCATACACCAATTGGTGTGTGAGAGCAAACTGTGCTATATCTGATCCCTGGCCAATAAGTGATACATGGCTGCTAACTGTAGGCTGTGTGAACCTTCTGTAGCGCTGAGATTGATCACAGCAATTGTGTAGTACAGAGCCATTCCCATTGGCTCTGTACCGTTTCCCTGTTTCCATTCACACTGTGACTGCAGGCATACACAAGAGCTCAGTTCTTGGAACAATAGGGGAGAGGATTTGCTTCTATACATATACATCATACAGTACACACAAGGTGGCAATAATCAAGACAATGGATTATATGCTGTCACCTACAGATGAGGACACTGGCAGATAAAGCTTTTAGGACAGTCTATAAAACATCTTAAGTGATAGATGATCTCTCTCTACTAAGAACAGATATTTGGCTTATATTTCTGTTTTCTACCAGGAAGATTGGGAAGACTGCACACTGTTCTTTCTCCACCTAGCTGCATCTACAGCTACTATGGCTATTTCTTGCAGCTTCCATATTGGTGACCCCTTGGCAGTGCCTCTCCCTACTCGCATCCTGCCTCATTAAAGATGCAGGGCTGGTCTGTAATGTTGCCTCTGGCACTGGACTCGCGTTTGGTGCTCACTCTTTGTACAGAAGTAGGGTGAGGTGCAGTTAGCTGCAGGGTGCTTGTCACCCAGTCTCCATGCCCTTCCAAAGTGGAAAGTTCCCACCTGTTGGGTACCCTGGAGTGGCAAGTCTAGGCCTTTCCCCTTCCTCTGTGCCACTCCCACAACCCCTCCTTCCCAAACCTACCTTTCCACCCAGTGCCCCCCTACCCCATTCCTGGGTGTTGTCCACAGGCCTCTGCCTTTTGCACATAGGTGTGGCTCCTCGGCTGAGAGCAGCATCATGGCATGACATGCAACACTTTCTTCACAGCTGGGGAGATTTTTTCTCATCCCCTGCTACACATTCCGACATGCAGTGGTCTGCTTTGTACAGTCCTTCCCTTGTAGATGGTTCCACGGCCTTCCTCAAGCCTTGGGTGCCATCATGAGCAAATGCTTTCTTAAAGATGAGCAGTATTTCTGCTTTAACACTACCCTGCTACAAATTGTGACCCAAGTCTCCGCATCAGCTGTCACTGGGTTATCCAGCATCCTTCAGTCATGAGACATATGATGACTGCACCCCATTTGCTCCACAGAAACTGGTTGTAAGTACCCCTCAGGATTCCCTCACCCTCATAATGGATGTTGGACACCGGGAATACTGGATGAGGGAATGGGCCAGCAAACACTGGGCCATGATGAGGTTATTCAGGGTTCCAATAAAAAAATCAGCTTCAAGTACTTTGGATCTTAGTCTCCACACTGTGTCAGATACTTATCATTCCATTTATTAACTAGAAATGGCAGATCGGCTGAGGAAAGTTTCTGCACTGATGGAGACTGCGACTTCATCATCTCACGTGTCCAGTGTGGCAGCATTGCTTCCTGATGCGAAAGCAGAAGGTGAATTCTGAGCGCTCCTCCAAGAGGATAGAAGTTGCTTTTGATCTCTCACAAGCTAAAAGAAACCCTGATGGTTCTGGGGGGCAGAGTACGCAGCTGTATGAAGCTAGAGCTGTCTCCACCTTCTGGACCTAAGTATGGGATCTCTTCCCAAATCCAAAAAACCTTTCCAGTTTCTCCAGTAGTACAGGATGGTCTTATGAAAAAAGGCTGCATTCCAGACAAATTGCACACTTACCCCCTGCTGACCCTGTGGCATCAATTGCAGCAGTTATACGCCCTCCCTCCTCTACAGATTCTTCCTCGGCTGCTTCACTGGTTCTAGATGAAGTGCATACCCATTATCCTGGTTGGATGTTCGTTCCTCAGTCTCCCCATGGGATCATTATCTGGTCCTGTTGGCTCTACAGAAGCTTTCCTTGGCTGACCTTAATCCTCATCAGATGTTTTTTCAATGACTGTCACTTCAGCAAAATAGATCTCAGAACTGATGGCCTTATCTTGTAAAGAACTCTTCTTTGCTCTTCAAAGGGACAGGTTGTTTTTGAGGCCTCTGGCCTCCTTTCTCCCCAAGATAGTTTCTCCCTTCCAGCTTAATCAGGACATCACCCTGCCATCTCTTTATCTACCTGCAAAGTATCCCAAATATATTTATCTTCACTGTTTAGATGTGGTAAACACAGTTCAAATTTACCTCTCGGCCACTGCTTCTATCCGCAACTGAGTCTTTTTGTTCTGCCTGTGGTCTCCTACAAAGGGGTATCTGCCTCTTTTAACACCATCTTAGGCTGTACGGTGCTTCAAGTCACTCTGAGTTTGGGTATCTGATTTTCCTTATTTTGGGCCTGTTGGCTTGTTTGCTGTATTGCCCATCCCTCAGTTGTATTTCTTGTTCCCATGGTCTTGATTAATGGAAGCCTATGTCCTGTACAGTACGATTAAGAAGCAAGGATTTTTGAATTGCCTGTTAAAACTTTTTGTTTGGATTAAGGTACAGGACACCCTCCCCCCTCTCTTATCATATCCACCTATTGCTTGCTAAAAAAAACTTGATCTCTGGGAGTGGTATGGGATTATATGGGCTGTCCTTACAGTAATAGTTGCCAGAGTGCTCAACTGAGGTTGGCTACATATAACCCTTGGTCTTGATTAATGGAAGCATATGTCCAGTACTGTACTCCAAGAAAAGTATTTATATAGGCAAGTCAAAAATCCTTATTTGACATGAAAGTAAGTTCCACCTTTTTTGGTTTATTTACCTTTATATATTCTGTTTTTATTTCAATTTGTATTCTTTGTTTTGCAGAATGGTCTTTTGAGTTTGGTTTTGTGATGCCCAATTCAGTGAACACATGGCAGTCCATGATAGAAGCTGCTCCAGAGTCTCAGATGATGCCCGCTAATGTTTTAACGTAAGTCTAGTATAGAGGTATTTTTCAGTATTTGGTTTAAAGTATAACTAAAGGAAAAATATATATGTATGTGTGTGTGTGTGTGTGTGTATATATATAATTTAGTTTTGAATAGAGTGGAGGTGGATTAGAACCCCTGTCAGGTTTTTATTGTCTGTGCCCTCGTTACGGCGATTCACCCTCTCTATTTGACCTGTTTACCATTATCATTGAAAGTAAAATCCCAAATTTTGGGTTGTCTCCAGAAAAGTAAGGGAGGGGAAATCTTCCAATGGGGACACTAGTTCTGGTGACCTGGGGGTCCCCGAGAGAGCAAAAATAAACCTTACAGGGGTTATAACCCTCCAAAATGAAAAAAAGTTTCTCTTTTGTTCATTGACACACAGTGCTTTATTATTCAGAGCCGTAGGTTTATACCGCCCCCTACAGGAGTAGGATACTAGACAGACAGAAAAAGAGACTTGGCTATGCCTATGGGCAGTCCTAGGTGGTATACACCCCCTAGGCTATAGGCCTTCAGTACTTTTCTGCCTAGTCAAGAGTAAGGACCTAGTTCCCTGCTGGGATCTCTAGTCCTGGCAATTTTTGGTCTCCCCAGTCTGGCCAGCAAGCGTGTGCAAACCGCAGCCACGCGATAGGTCAGCCCTGACATAGCCCCACTGGACGGGGGCTGGCCCTGCGAGTTAAATGGCTCGCAAGGTCTCATACGACCGGGTCTTGGCCAGAGTTGCAGTGTTCCTCATGGCCGACAGCCCCCCTACTTCAGTGGTGAGGAGGATCTATCTGGGAGCGTTACCCGGATGCTTCGCTGGATCGGTAAGTAAGGGGCCCCCTCCTCTCCTTCCCTGAATGTGGTGTGGGGCGTGAGTCCTCCCTGGGGTGATTGGTCCCTCCGGGGGTTCCCTGTGCAAGGCCTCGGTCGGCGTCCCCTGTGCAGGGCTTCAGTCGGCGTCCCCTGTGTGTGTGTCTTGTTTTTTTTAGGTGGCGCTTAGGTTTATAGCCAAGTAAATGGTCGGCCCTGCCCTCCCCTGCCTCTTCTGTCTCGAACGATCCTATATCTCGCTCTGCCGCCACAGACATGGCCCACCTTGCGGGGTTGGTGGCCACGCTCCCTGTCCTGTCAGGTAGCGAGAATGATTCCTCCACAACTGAAGTGGCACATGAGAAGGCGCTGGTTGTCCCACTTATTACATCTCTGTGGGAACCTTTAAAGATGGGGGATGCAGCTGTGGCTGCGACGGAGGGCCAATATCCTTTGGCACCCATAAGCGATCTTGCACGGCAAACGCGTTCCCTTCGTCTTCCCATTTTTCCAAATTTGTCTATGAAGAATGGGGGTGTCCAAAGTGCCCCTTTGTGCTTCCAAAAACGCTTTGCTGTGAGGTACCCCTTTAATCCCTCCTTACGAAGTGGACTGTTCCACCAGTAGTGGATCCCCCTGTCTCTAGGTTGCACAAGGCAACCATGATTCCTGTAGAGGAATCTCCGGCTTTTAAAGATCCGGCAGACATGCCTGGAAGGGGAGCAGAATCCCCCTGCCTTTGCTGAATTGGTGGACCTGTTGGTCTAGGGGCTGCAGTTTGTCTGCCATGCCTCTTGGACGTCGTTCCCCTGGTTGCTGAGCTCTCTGTTTCCGCAGTGGTGGTTAGATATGTATTGTGGCTCAAGTGTTGGTCTGCGGACTAGGCTTCTAAAAAAGCCTTGACCGGTTTACCTTTTCAAAGCCATGGTCTGTTTGGGGCTGCCCTGGATGCATCATTGCGTGTCTCACTGGGTGGAGGGGGGAGTGTACATCTCTTCCACAGTCTAAAAAGTGAAAAGAGCCTTGTCGCAGACTCGGTCCTCCTTCACGGTACACAGTTTTGTTCCTCGGGGTCCACTAGCTAGGGTTCGAAACCTATCAAACCCTGCTCGGGAGGTTCCAAACGGACCTGGTCTGTCAAGCCGAGAGCGGGATTCTCTGGACCTGCGGACAAGGCCCCTCACCCGTGTCTGGAGTGGGGGGAAGTCTTGATTTGGTCCGGTACAAGATAGTTTTCCAGCCTTGTTCCCTCCATAAAGGGGTTTTTCCTTCCAATGTGCATCTGCCACTGGACTGTTTGCAGTTCGTGGGGCTGTGCAAGCCCTGTTGCGTCAGGGTGTAATTGTCCCGGTTTCCGTATCAAAACTGTTTCAGGGGTTTTATTCAAACCTGTTCCTGGTACGTTCAATTCTGGACCTCAAAGCCCTGACCTGCTTTGTGTGGGTACAGAAGTTTAGGATGGAGTCCATCCGCACAGTGGTGGCATCCCTTCATCCTGGGAACTTTATGGCTTCTATCGACATCACAAATGCTTACTGACACATTCCACTATATGCCCGACCCCAGCACTTCCTCCGTTTTGCTGTGGTAGAAGAGCATTATCAGCTCGTGGTGCTACCCATTGGTCGCCTCCACTCCTCCGGGTTTTCACAAGGTGTTGGCCCCGGTTCTGGTGTGGTTACGTCGGCAGGGAATTGCGGTCCTGGGCTGCCTGTACGATCTTCTTCTGCGAGTCCTCGACTACCCCGAGGGGCGACGTAACTCCTATACAGACCTGGACAGATTTCAGTTGGCTTCTGTCCTACTTGAAGTCTGCTCTGGCTCCTTCCAGAACATTGGAGTATCTGGGCCTGACCCGGGTTTCAGCTCTGACCAGAGTGCTCTTTCCTCTGGGCAAACTCCAGAAATTGCATGCTGCGTTTCATCTACTGTTGTCCAGCAGGTGGGCCTCCCAGTGGACCTGCATGTTGGTGTTGGGCCTGATGGTATCTACCTTCAAGGTGATTCCATTTGAACAGTTCCATATGAACTCCCTTCAAGGGAGATCCTGGCGTAATGGGACAAGTGCCCGATGTCTCTGGACAATTGGATTCGAATGAGCCAGGAAACAAGGGGTTCCCTGGTCTGGTGGCTTCTCTCTCTTCAGCAGGGCAAATCCTTTCTCCCCTTGTATTGGACAGTGGTCACCACCACTGCCATTCTTTCCGGCTGGGGAGGTGTCCTGACTCTGAGCTCTGCTCAGGGTCATTGGACACTGGAGGAATCCAAACTACCAATCAATATCCTGGAACTTCGAGCTATCCAGACTGTCTGGTTAATGGATGGATCCAGTTGACAATGCAACAGCGGTGGCCTATGTCAATCACCAGGGCGGAACAAATAGTGTGTTGGCAGCCCTGGCAGTAGCCAGAATCCTCTGGTGGGTGTCAGGTCACTTCCCAGGTGGGGCGCCAGACTGTGATCGGTTAACTGTCATAAGGTGAGGACCTTACGCATGGCACCTCGTCCGTCCTTGTTCTGCAAGACGGGTGGTCTCCTAAGACCGATGACGGTCCCGACGGTTGTGTGATAAACAAGGCGGGACCACTAACTGTATCCGGTGGCGACAACGTAACAGTTGACCTAGGTAGGTAATTGGTCTGTCAGACCTATCGAGCTTCAAGGTCCTATAACTAACCATCAAACCTAAGGAGGTCACAGGTTACTGGGACTCGTCTCGAGTCTCAGTCCTGTGGAG
>BLSH010319659.1:624848-641273 GCA_018402905.1 Glandirana rugosa | reverse complement strand
CCTAGTTAACTCCTGGTAGGACGAACATAAAACCCACAAAGTCATGAAGAGCTGCGTCTGTCAGTGAACTCGGAGAAAAGGATTTTACGGTAAGTTTTAATAAAATCCCTTTTTCCTGTTTGTGTGATTGGTTCACTGGTTTTGCCAGAAGTTTGCATTGAGATGCAAGTAAACATTTAGGCATCGTTTGCAATAAGATTTATATTTTTGGTGAGTTACTGCCTAGGGGTTAATCACTTTTAACCACTTCCTATCCGGGCCATTTATGACACTTCGCTCCTGCATGTAAAAATCTACTTTTTGTGCTAGAAAATTAGTTAGAACCCCCAAATATTTTTTATGTCACCCTGTATTTGCGCAGCGGTTTTTCAAATGCAATTTTTTTTCGGGAAAAAAAAAAATTCTCATGAATTAAAAAAAGAAAACAAAATGCTAGCCCAATTTTTTTGTATGATGTGAAAGATGATGTTATGCTGAGAAAAATAGATACCGAACGTGTCCCACTTTAAAATTGCATCTGCCCGTGGAATGACGGCAAACTACATTGCTTAAAGCATTGCCTATGGAGAATTTTAAACATCTTTTACAGGTTACCAGTTCAGAGTTGCACAGGAGGTCTGGTGCTAGAATTATTGCTCTCACTTTAACGTTCGTGACAATACCTCACATGTCGTTTGAACGCCATTTACATATGCGTGCAGGAGTAACTTATGCGTTTGCATATGGGCGTAAGCACGATGTGACGGGGGCACTTTAAATTTTTTTTATATATACATTTATTTATTTTATGCAAGAATATATATATATATTTTTACATTTTTTTTGTACTAACTTTATTGCTATCGTTAAGGATGAACAACATCCCTTATGATAGCATGGGCCGTGACAGGTCCTCTTTATGGAGAGATTTAAGGTCTATTAGACCCCAGATCTCTCCCCTGGCCTCACATGTAGCCGATCAGAAACAGATTGGTCTGATCGGCTTCCTACCTGACCGCTGCTGGCCAGGTAAACAAAGGGGCGGAACCAGAAGTGACAATTTACTCGTCAATCCCAATTTTCCAGGGTTACAGAGAGAGGGGAACAACATCAGTTCCTCTTTCTCTGTGCAGGGCAGCCATCGCCGCTGAACGCATCGCTCCCAGTTTTCACAATGGGACTGGAGAGCCAGCGAAAGGTGGTGGGAGCGAGGTGGGACCCCCTTCCGCCACCTACAGAAGTGATCGAGTGGCTAAGTATAACCACTGAAACCGGAGGACGTCCATGTACACCCTGCCGGCGGGGAAATGGTTAAAGGGATGCAGACACTGCAACTTTCCTCATTAGAACACAAATGCATCAGCACTCCCATTCAGAAATAGTCCTTCCAAGGACAGAATGGAACATACAGCTTTTTCTTCAGAACATGCAACAGGTGCGACTCCGCTACAAAGTTTGACACAATTCACATCACCCAGAGGGCATTGGTTTTTTTTTTTTGTTTGTTTTTTTTTTTTCCCCCTCAACAAAAGTGGAGTTACTTTAAGTCTGTTGTGGTTTTTTTTTTCTCTTTAATCTAACAGTGTTTTTGCTTTATTGCTTGATTTT
This sequence comes from Glandirana rugosa, assembly GCA_018402905.1. NCBI lineage: Eukaryota > Metazoa > Chordata > Amphibia > Anura > Ranidae > Glandirana > Glandirana rugosa. The sequence goes on along the minus strand of BLSH010319659.1, from coordinate 639,686 downwards.
CAGTGGTAACGTCATCATAGAAACCAAGTTCTACGACGCTGATCTTCTTGTCAGTACATCGAGGGTCAGGCTGTTTTATGTTTGAATCTTCTACAGTTTTTTTTATCACACCTTCCTTTTCCACGTATATTCTTTTGGAAAAAAACAGCTTGTTGGGTGCTATGGACTTAATTGCATTCTGGGTCTACATCCAATTCCAAATATACTTAAGGAGACAGCCACTGCAACATGCTGCAGATTACGCTGTCATCGTAATGGAGCATTAGGCAATCAACTTTCAAAGTTAATAATTTTTCCACCATTCTTCTACTTCCTGTAGCTATTCAATGCTCATTATTGAAACTTGTTTAAGTTATTTCAAACTTCTTGTGAAAGATTGATCCATTTCCATGGAAATACAGTTTCAGTTGTACATCTGAGAAGATTTTTTTTTTTTTGTTCAGTCATGACCTGATCTGATTATTATAGATGTTTTAACTCCTATAGATGTGTGCAATTGGGGAAACATATTGCAGTAACCACTTTTAACTTGCATTTATTGTTTCTGACGCATACATAATTTTTTTCTAGATATATTTATACTTTTTAATGTAGGTTTTCATGTATTTAACAATGACTAAATACAAGCTTTATAGGCACATTGTTCCTCAGTAAGCCTAGTTCACAGTTCAACGCTTCCAGACTAAAGATGAAGAGTTCACACAACTTCTGCCTCCTCCCTCAATGCTCAGAGGGCTGTTATCTCCAAGCCACTATACACAGATCCCAATAGCTGAAAGGTGGGAGGAAAGCAAAGAGAATGTGATGCTGGAAAAATGAGCATTTGCAGGCTGAATCCTATGTGAACAAGGTCTTACATGTATACTGTTTATACTCCTTACAAATGGTAATACTGATATTGCCAAATATAACTGTGAGCAAAAGCAACCTCTTACAAGACCTTCTCAAACGTATTCTTCATTCTTCAGATAGCAAAAGGTCTCCCATATATAGTCCTATAAAAATGAAAATGACCATGCTGATTATTTCACATGTGCTTCTACTGAGAGAACTGGACACCATGCATTGAAGACTGGCCATGAAAACAAACCGTTCATTCTGTTTTAAAGTTAGTTTGATATTATAGGTTAAAAACACAGTTTCATTCTTTAGTCCTTTATTTAGTCCTGTACTACTTCTCATGGGTTCAGTACTATAACAGAAAAAAAACCTATTTAAAGTTAATCTGTTGAGGTAGCAAATAAACATATTGGTGAAACTGAAAAACAGACCATCCCATTGTCTTTGTTAAATAGAGGCATAAAGATGTGTTATAGCTGTTAACCGTATAATGCTTTCATAACACCAAAGCACTTTTTTCACCAAGTTCTTGTACATTAGAGCTAAAATGGGCAGCTGCTGCCCACCCAGACATGGAAAAGAAGTTTTTGATGTAGAACTATTTTCCATTTTCTGGAGGCGTCCTAGCCTGTGCTTGCTGGAGCATATTAGTCAGTTACAATACCTTGGAGCACTAATTTATGGTTTCTGGAAACACGACAACACCCAGTCTATCGAGAGGTGCTTTTTTTAAGTGTTGTGAATCTATATATTCATAAAGCATTTATGTATCAGTAAAATGTTTAAAATGCTAAAACTGTATTCACAGAAAACTGCCACCATATTAGTTTACCATGGATAGAGGTTGTATGGATGTAGTGACATCTACATTTAATATATATATGTGTGTGCATTACAAAATTTTATCTTTATAATTTTGCTAGTCCATTTTTTTAAATTTATTTAAAATCAAAATTTGTTTAAATTCATTATCAATACTCTTTTATGGAACAACCCACAATTGTTTGTAACGTATTACTTTGTGCTTGGTAATCCTATATTGGCAAAGCTGGTGGCATATAAACCTCAATATTCTGCATGGAAATCATTACTTCCATCCATTTAAGTTTTTCTGTTTGGACTTAGGAGGGAGTTGGACATAAATATGTAAACCCTTTAAGGACAGCCGCATGACTGAGAACAGTACTGCGTTAAGTATATGGTAATTTGGTAGCATACAAGGATACTATCTTATTGGTCTGCTTAAAGTGGTTGTATACCGGACCAAAAACAAAATAAACCTGTAAGGCAAATGCATAATGAGCTAGTATGCACCGCATACTAGCTCATTATGAAATACTTGCCTCAGAACGAAGCTCCTGCAGGGCTGCCCAGTGTGTGGATTCTTCCGGGTTCGTGGTTTCGGCTCTGTGAGTGGCCGGAGCCGCGAGATGTCACTCCCACGCATGCGCGGGAGCCGCCTCTCCGGCGAACTTTCCGGCAGGGTCTGGCGCTATGCGCCGGGACATCACAGCTCATGCGCCGTGACGTCTGCGGCTGCATTGCAAGTGGAATATCTCCTAAACCATGCAGGTTTAGGAGATATTCATTTTACCTACAGGTAAGCCTTATTTTAGGCTTACCTGTAGGTAAAAATCACTTTTGGGGGTATACAACCGCTTTAAAAGCAGAACTAAAAGATCTTGAAATTGCAAGTAAAAAATAGTGCATGCAGGCATATTTGCAAATCTGTGTTACCCTTTTGAAGTATGTCATCATGCCTAGTCTGTTCATTAGCATTAGTAGGAGGTGATGACCATTCGTGGGAAGTACTAAGTGGTGTATCATTCCCTCACAGGAAGTTCTATGCCGCAATTAATTTTTATTTATTCCTACCAGAAACTTGGTGTGTAATAGAGCAATTCTATTCCCACATACTAAGAGGGAGATGTGGATGGCCTATATGCTGACCTGTCCAGGCTGCAAGGCTGAAGCCAAGGGGTCATGGAGAATACCAGGTACTGTACTATGCCATTACAGCAGCTGGTAGATCTTCTGCAAATAATCACATGACACACAGGTGTTCATTTACTAAAGCTGGAAAGTGCAAAATCTGGTGCAGCTATGCAGAAAAACCAATCGGCTTCCAGGTTTTTGGGTTTTTTTGTCAACGAGTAATTGAGCAAGTTGAAGTTAGAAGCTGATTGGCTACCATGCACAGCTGCAACAGATTTTGCACTCTCCCAGTTTTAGTAAATCAACCCCACAGCTTTGCATGCATCTTTTTGTAACTTAAGTGTTTTCTTTAAAAAAAAAAAAAAGTTCTTTAAATTATCTCTATGCAGATTGATCCTACTTTTGCGTGTTGACAGAGAATAATCCCTATTGGTGGGACTTTAAAGGTGGTGGAGCAGAAAATATTTAATACCACATGTTCATATAAAAGTTACATTTATTTGCACATAGAATCAGATAAAAAGTGGGATTACAGAATTTCACAAGAAGATTTTTACATGTATATCACTTTATACCCTGTTAAAACCATAGGAAAATACCAGCCTAGATGGCACACACCAACAGTTGAGTGAATGTATTCTTTGCACCATTCGGCAGTCCTATGCAAAAGGAGAAGAGCCCGACGCGTTTCAGGTTCAAGCCTTTCGTCAGGGGCTTATTGCAGAATGTGTTTGCGTATCTAGACGCAATTTCTCTATTGATAACACACAAATCTTCACAAATCTGATGTGCAATTGAAAGTACTATTAGATTACTACTTTCTATTGCACATCAATTTTGTGATGAAATGCGTCTGACTCTTCTCCTTTTGCGTACGGCTCTTCTCCTTTTGCGTAGGGCTGCGGAATGGTGCAAAGAATACCATCTAGGCTGGAATTTTCTTATGGTTTTAACAGGGTGTAAAGTGATATACATGTAAAAATCTTCTTGTGACATTCTGTAATCCCACTTTTTATCTGATTCTAGTGCAAATAATTGTAACTTTTATATGAACATGTGGTATTAAATATTTTCTGCTCCACCACCTTTAAAGTCCCACCAGTAGGGGTTATTCTCTGTCTATACAGTTACCGGGATTGGTGGTGGTGTCAGATCAGCTTTGCCTGTTTGGCAGATCCTTACATTACTTTTATGTGTTAGTAGAATACACAATGTGACTGCATATCAAGATACCGCTGTTCTGCCACTCTTGTTATTGGTGTCAATCCCCTTTCTTCAGGAATCTGCCAGTACTCTTTATTGGATTATGACAACAGCAAGGAGCAAATCTTTGTACTGAATGTTATATACTCAATGCATTTTCCAACAACTCCAAAAATGTTAAATTTTCTTTAGAAAGTTAATGAGATACTAATTCTCCGAATTATCTAGACATTTATTTGTTTTCAGATGGATAGTTAGTGGTCACATGTACCTCTTTAAATTTGGTTTCAGTTTGTATTACCAGAACATGATTTTAACTGGTCAAGTCCATTTCAGAACAAATGTACAACTTCTGATTCAGAACTCAAAATTTGTGTTTTGCTAATTTATAAGAAGATGGAGAAAAGAGTTAAGCTATCTTGAAAGTAAAATTTGCTACACCTGTTTTTTTTTTTTCTTGTTTTTTTTACCATGACCTTCACCATTTCGATTTCACAGAGGCCTCCTGGCAAACACAGATAAACTTGGTTTCATATACATTAAAACATAAGGGATTTGACACCATGGTTATAGTGTTTTGTTGGAGTTGCTAAGATTCATGTATAGAAACTAAAGGAAAGACATGCTTGGCTGTAAAAAGTGGTTCACTTCTGTTTTTTTTTTTTTTTTAATATATGCAAAATTAAACAATGAATGGTTGTCATTGTCAGCAATGCTGGATTCTGCTTTTTTTCCCGTCTTTTCTAAATAATTGAACCCCAATATCTAATGCTTTGTCTGCTCCCTCTGATTGGAAGTGGAGTGAGTGTTTCCAGTAAGGTCTTTGTGATGAAAGTCTGAATTGTAAGGCAGCCAAAGACCATATGATTGCCCCCAAAAGTATGGTATTTAGGGCACTTAATTCACCGAAAGCTGAATGAGCTTATCTTAAATAGGCAAGTGGAATACAATGTATAGAACGCAAAACCACAGGGTGATCTATTATGCAAAATAAAACTTTTTAGAGGAAAACTAAACCTGTGTGCACTCTGAGATCACAATTGTATCCTGACTACAAGTACATTCAGAACCAGCACCTAGATCAAAAGTGGCAAAGAGCCAAATTTCCAAGGAAGTGAGTGGTAGTCTGAACATATATGCACACAAAATATATAAGCACCAACCATCAGAACATTAAATTGGATTGAAACACTGGTTTATTGATAGTTTTCCCTTCTAATAAATCAAATGTAAGCTGGTGCTGACATATCTCTGGTGAGATTGTCCACCCTTTTTTTTTTTTTTTTTTTTTTTTTTTTTTTTTTTTGGATAGATTTGAGGAGGGTCAAAATTTCTTTTATGTTCTTATTTCTCTCTGAGGCCCCATTGAGGAAATTTAAAAAGTTCTAACCCTTTCTCGCTACTAAAAATGTGTCATTGTATACTAATGAATGATGCAGCTGCGAGGGCAGAGCCCCGCACAGCCACACTGCTTTTGAATTGTGACAGCGGGTGCAGGGATAGGATCCCCGGACTGCTGTCCCAATGAGTGGGGAGAGGCTGAGAGAGCTGGAACATATTCCACCCTAAATATGGGTGTAACATGTTTCAGGAGGTGAACTTCTCCTTTAAACAAACATCTTACTTTACCAATTAAAGATGTTCTTTCATTTAACGATTCCGTTGATCGAATGTTTGAGACACTGCTAAAGTATTGCTTTACTCTCGCAGGCACAGCTCTGCAACAACCTATTGCTGCAGTTTTTGTCTGCCAAACTGCAGCTAATTGGGGCAATTAATCACCACAATTCTGTATCCCAGGGCTGCAGTTTAATTACATCCATTTCCTTCTGCTTTGTTGTCTTGATGCCCTAGAATAAATTGACATAAATGTCCAGAAAGGCTTTGGATTTCATGCACTTTCAGAATCTTGTGACTCAGGGTCACAGCAAAAGGTTCAGAAGCCCCCCTTCTTAGCGGTTTCTACCTCCTCAAACCGCATCGCACCTCAAAGCTCTACCCAGGCTTCAACTTCTGAACCAAAATTCAGCCTTTCTTTTTGGCTCCAGATTTGGAACATGGAATCTATTAAGTCCTCCCCAAGCCCTCTTCCCAATGAAGGGAGGCCCTTACTCCAAGTGGGGTAACCTCTGTTACAGTTTGCTTATCTCTGGGATTAAAGGGACACAAAATAGAGTTCCAGTCTCTACCCCTCACCGTTTTTTTTCCTTCAAACTAACCAAAATCCCAGATGGTTCAGGACAAAAAAAACAATGGGGGTATTCATCCTATACTGGACCTAAAATCCCTAAACAAATACCTTACAAATTTTTTCATGGAAGGTCAAGGTCAGTTATTGCCTTTCTGAAACGAGAGGAATCCAAGATGCCTATTTGCATATTCCCATTTATCCACCTCTTTAACGCTTTCTGTGCTTTGCAGTAGGAGAAGATCATTTCCAGTTTGTTGCACTGCCATTTGGCCTCTGCTCTTCTCATAGAATATTCACAAAGATACTTGCACCTCTTCTTGCCCTTCTAATAGCTCAGAGGCATCAGGTCAAAGGTCATCTAGAAGACCACCTAATAGACTCGTCTCCCTTCCAGCTATCTGCAAATGCTCACAGGATCATTCAGATGCTTCAAGTTTTGGTTGGGTAATCGGCTTTTGAAAATTTGCCCTCCAAACTCCCCTTCACTGGGAATACTTGAGCAAGAATCTAGACTGCCCAAGCAAAAGCCTTCCTTGCAGGAAACAAGCTGCACACTTGGGACTTGAGATCAAAAAGATGACCCTCTATGATATTCTCCATGAGAGGTCTGGGCCTCATGGTGGTCTCCTTCAGGGCTCTTTCATTAGTCCGGTTTCATTGGAGGCCTCTCCAGTAAAACATCCTGTTCGCATGGTACAAGCATGTGCAGTCTCTCAGCCTGCCAAAACTCTTATCCAGCCAAGAGAGGAATTTCCTAGCCTAGTGGCTTTCCAACTCCGCCTTGACAATTGGGAAGTTGCCTCTGCCACAATACCAGAAGGTGATAACCGATATCAATCCCTCATGCTGAAGGAGGGGTGTTGCATTCCCTCACAGTTCATGGAACATGGTCACCACAGGAAGCAAAGCTCCCCAGTAACCTCTTGGCGCTCAAAGCAATAGGAATGGCTCTGCACTACTGGGCCTCCATTTTTCAAAGACACCCAATCAAGGTACAATTGGACAACTCCATTGCTCTGCCCTGTAAACTTATGGATGGAGAAACACTGTCCACGTCCCAGGAGATGACAACTGTAAGCTGGATTACCTCAGCCGTCACCTCATTGACTAAGGGGAATGGACCCTTCACCCCAGCATCTTCAACCTGGTAAAGCAAGAGATGGAGATCTCCAGACAAATATCCTGGCCTCCAGCTATAACAACAAGTGACCAAGACCAAAGATCCTCTAGCATTGGCATTGGATGCTCTGATTATTCCCTGTACACAGTTCAGGCTAATCTATGCCTTTTCGTCCAGTGTGAATTCTGTCTTGATTGCTCTGCAAAATAGAGCAAGAGAGTAAACTGATGGCTCTCGTTGCATGAAACTAGCCAAGAAGAACCTGGTACACAGACATACTTGGCCTGCTAGGAGACAACCCCTGGCCTCTTTTAAACAGAACAGACCTGTTATCTCTGGGGGCCCTCTGTTCCGTTGTGTTTCTCAGTCATTGACTTTGATCGCATGGCTGTTGAAGCCCAAGTCTTGAGGGACAGAGGGGTTTCTGAGTCTGGCATCCCTACATTGCTAAATGCAAGGAAAGCCACTTCCAGAAATATCTATTATTTTATCTGGAAATCTTTCTTTGCCTGGTGTGAACATAGGCATTTCAGTGCCAGAGATTACTATTTACCTTGCTTCTGGCCTTCCTACAATCAGGACTTGACCAGAAGCTGGGCTTAGGGGCTCAGGTTTTTAGCCTTGTCCATATTTTTCCAAATACCTCTGACCTTGCTCTTCCATGTAAAAAATCTCTTAGTAAATATGACAATTCATCTCAAGAGCTTACACTCTAAAAAAAAAAAAAAAAAAAAAGGCTCCTTCTGCACTATTACATGCTTTGGACATTCCATCATCAAGGCTCTGTAAGACCCCTTTCACACAGAAGGCAGTTTTCAGGCATTTCAGTGCTAGAAATAGCTCCTGTAAAGTGCCTTAAAACTGCCTCCCACGCCACCTGAGTGTTAAAGCCAAATTGCTTTCACACTGGGGCGGTGTGCTTGCAGGACGTTACAAAAAGTTCTGCAAGCAGCATCTTTGGGGCGGGTTGGGAGCGCTGTAAGTGCCCCTACCCATTAGAATGAATGAGCAGCGCTTCGGAAGTGCCGCAACACGACGTTATTAACCCCTTCTTTGGGGTTAAAAGTTCCCCGCTAGCAGCCGAAAAGTGGCGCATAAACAGCAGTAAAGCGCTGCTAAAACGAGCGATACTACCGCTTACGGACCAGGCTCTTCAGTGTGAAAGTAGCCTTACTCCGCTTTGTAAAGCCGACCATACATTATACAATTTTCTTGTGCAATTTTACTTTAGATTTACCAAAACCATAAAATCTGAGATCAAACCTAAACACTTTCAGTTTGTATGCAATCCGGCAGGCCATTGCACTACAAAGTTAAAGGTAAATCTAAAGAAAATTGAATAAGAGAATTGTATAATGTATGACAAGCAGAATGCCACCGCCTGATCTTCTGTTCATACTTTTTCAAAATTTTACCCAGTGGCTTTCCAATCATCTGCAGATACAACTTTCGGTCACAAGGTTTTTGCAGCGGCAGTTGGGTTAGTTAACACTCATAATTTGTGGGCCTGTTGGCACAGTTCTGTTTGCTTAGTTGTTGCCCACAGTTCCTGGGTGCCTGGGGACTTTCCAGGGTCTATGAATATCAAGCCTGTGTCTTGTACTGTATGATTAGGATAAAGAAAATTTTGACTTTCCTATGAATCCCATATGGAATTTACAAGTAAGCCAATCATTCCTTTTTTCCCCTCTATCCCTGTATAAGAAGTTTCCTATCTCGGTCTTTCTTCTGACCAGGAAAGTCAAGGAATCTTCCCCAGTTAAGGCGCAAATGGCATTAAAACATAACAAAGATTGAATACCTTCCCCTCTCTATCTGACATGAAATAAAAAGTCTTGGCTGGGATTGAGATTTAATGTGGAAATGTAAAAAAATATTTTGAGCTCTGATCAGAAGCTCTGATGTATGAATATCTTTAGTCCTGTAATTTAGACCTATTCAGCTCTGTAGCAAGTTAAATTGGAATTTTATAACACTCAGCAGATGTGTTGCTTAATTCTTGTTATAGCTGCAACAAAGGATATCTAACTTTCAGCTATACCTTCAGTAATAAAGGGCATAGTGTTTCAACATTCTACACATAAAAGTAGGTTTTCCTGTGTTAAACACTAGAAGTGTATTTATATTTAAATTTGTGGGTAAGAAGCTGTCTTCATTAGCACCATATAATAGTTTTTCCTTGAAAAAGAGTTGGCTCACAGTAGCAATGGGGTATATGAAAAATACTTTGGGAAAGACCACTGTATTTCACTATGTTGTACACAAGAGTGATAGCACAGAAGACAGCTGGATTGTTACAGGTTCCCAAAACCTGATGTAAAGGTATGTACACCTGGTCATTTCCTGCTCCTGACTTTTATCTCATGGTACAGCTGTCACTGGAGGAATTTAGGGGTTGCGATTAATGACCACCTTCTAAAAAAGATGTTTCCTGGCTGTTGCTGACTGACACTGAACTGAAAAAAGCAGACCAGAAAAGTAAAATTGTAAAAAAAAAAAAAAGTCATTGTTCTATATGCATATTCCAAGTCACTGATTCAAAGACCGGCTCAGCAGGACAGCCAGACAACTAGCATTTTCAGGAAACATCTTGAATGGTAGTCTCTCTATACTTCTGGGCATGAGAAAGGTCTTCCTTTAGCCACACATGTAGACAATCCTTCTGATCAATGTGTTTGTGGCAGCCTCACCCTGGACTCCAACTAGGCCACGCCCCCAGGAGTCCAGCCTGAGGTTGTCACTAACACATTGATCAAAGGCATTGTCTAGATGTGTGGCTAAAGGGAGACTTTTCTCATACGCAGTGATTACAGGAGCTGATCAACACTCACAGCGGTGAACATTGAGGACTTGCACCCCTTCTGAGGAGGGCCTGAGCGGCCTACACATTGGGCCTTTTGAGTTTCTATTCTTCTGTCACATCGTGTACTTAGTGTATGTGTGTGTATGTGTATATGTGTATATATATATATATATACACACACACATACAGTTGTGTTTAAAATAATGGCAGTGTGTTTAAAAAAGTGAATATAGCTCAAAATTCTTCTAATAGCTTTTATTTCCATACACACAAATGCATTGGGAACACTACACATTCTATTCCAAATCAAAACATGAAGAAAAATATCTCAAGTTTGTGTTGTTCCTCTAAAAACAATTGAAGAAAAGTGAATATTAGACTGTTCAAAAAAATAGCATTGTTTGTATTCTTCTTTACAAACTCAAACATTCACTATATAAACCTAAAAATGTTTGAAGATTTTGCTTTCCTTTGAATCACTTAACTAATATTTAGTTGTATAACCACTGTTTCTGAGAACTGCTGTACATCTGTGTTGCATGGAGTCAACCAACTTTTGGCACCTGTGAACAGGTATTCCAGCCCAGGATGATTGGACTACATTCCACAGTTCTTCTCTATTTCTTGGTTTTGCCTCAGAAACTGCATTTTTGATGTCACTCCATGAGTTTTCTATTGGATTAAGATTCGGGGATTGGGCTGGCCACTCCATAACGTCAATCCTGTTGGTCTGGAACCAAGATGTTGCATGTTTACTGGTGTGTTTGGGGTCGTTGTCTTGTTGGAACACCCATTTCAAGGGCATTTCCTCTTCAGCATAAGGCAGCATGACCTCTTCAAGTATTCTGATGTATTCAAACTGATCCATGATCCCTGGTATGCGATAAATAGGCCCAACAACGTAGTATGAGAAACATCCCCATATCATGATGCTTGCGCCACCATACTTCACTGTCTTCACAGTGTACTGTAACTTGAATTCAGTGTTTGGGGGTTGTCTGACAAATTGTCTCCGGCCACTAGACCCAAAAAGAACAATCTTACTTTCATCAGTCCACAAAATGCTGCGCCATTTCTTTTTAGGCCAGTCCGTGTGCTCTTTGGCAAATTGTAACCTCTTTAGCACATGTCTTTTTTTTCAACAGTGGGACTTTGTGGGGGCTTCTTGCAGATAGCTTGGCTTCACATAGGCGTCTTTTAATTGTAACAGAACTCACAGGTAACTTTAGACCTTCTTTGATCTTCCTGGAGCTGATTGCTGGCTGAGTACTTGCCATTTTGGCTATTCTTCTATCCATTTGAATGGTAGTTTTTCGCTTTCTTCCACGTCTTTCAGGTTTTGGTTGCCATTTTAAAGCATTTGCGATCATTCTAGCTGAGCAGCCTATCATTTTCTGCACTTCTTTATGTTTTCCCCTCTCCAATCATCTTTTTAATCAAGGTACGCTGTTTTTCTGAACAATGTCTGGAACGACCCATTTTCCTCAGAATTTCAGAGAGAAATGTGCTGTAACCAGCATGTACAACATTTGCTGCCTTCCTTCCTTAAATAAGGGCAATAATTGCCACCTGTTTTTCAAAGAATGAATGACCTCACTAATTGAACTCCACACTGCTATTATTTTGAACATGCCCCTTTCAATTAGTGACTCAATTACACAGAATCAGCAGCATGCATGTCATGACTGTTGGGTCTGTTGGATTTCTATTACTCTACTACACCTGCTAGTAAATTATTTGCCATGTAGAAATATAATTTCTACCAAAAAAAGTGATTGATCGGGTTAGTGATGTCTGACTGCTATTATTTTGAACACAACTGTATATATGTTATAGTTGCTGTTTAAGGATGGCGCTTTGAATAGGGCTCCATGAAACTCTGCTTGGCACAACACAAATCTTGAGTGTAGAGAAGAGTGCATCACATGTGCTCAATGAGCCCTAATTATTGTACCTAACTGAGCTTTGTTTCTTACCCATGAACAGAGATCAGCTCATGTACATGTACATTAATGCAGGTGATAACTTATGTGTACCTACTCCTACAATCTTTGTGCAATAAAAATGCCTTTGTACATGATATTCTTGAAATAAAGTAGCAGCTGTTGGTTCTTTCATCTGAAGCTATTCTGTCTTTTGGGAATAAACCAAAAATATAAACTGAATGTACCCTGTTTATCCAGAAAATTATACATTTGCTCTTGGTAAAAGGATCTATGTAATAATTTTGACAATATGCTGTAGGTTAAATAAACTGGTTTTGTTTACATGTAGTTTATACTTTTGACTTGGGGTTTTCAACATTTAAACAGTATCCATGGTCAAATGTAAAATCATATATTCACTTGCATAGTGTATTTTGGTTATTTCAAAACGACTCTTAATCTGATTGGTCTTGAGGTTTGTAAACTTGAAGTAATATTAAACCCAAAACCATAATAACTTCTCATTAGATGTGGCTGTATGAGGTTTCTTTTTTAGGCTTTTCCCCTCTTTTTTCACCTGGTGACCTGGCCAGTAAAACATCTCCTGTATTTAGAGTGCCCCCATTCTGGAAGAATGAGCATATTTCATCTTTGTAGCCAGATGGACACACCCCCCCCCCTCGCTGTAAGGATTGGCAGAGCGGAGCAGCTGTGTGCCTGCTAGCTTTCTCCCTTCTGCTGCGATGCTGGCAGTGCTATGGAGCAGCACTGTGTGAATCTCCCGCTCTACCCCTCCCTTCTGACAGCAGTGGCTGTGATTCTTACAGGGAGGAGGACCCATGATATAGCTGCTCACCCCCACCCCTTTTGGCATGACGCTGCTAAGCCAAGGATCTTGGTACATGTAGTTCCCTAGGGAGCACTGTACATTGAAGGTTATGGGACTGAGGTTTCAACACCTAAGATTCCTTGCACAGAGAGGAGGGAAACACAGAAATTTTCCTGGGCAAATTTGCGGCGATCAGTGAGACTAGTGCCATGAGCCAGAGTACACACCTTCTTGGGTCTGTACACTACACCAGAGAAAGGATGGACATGCTGCAGCGAGCTGAGGCTGGAACTGAGTCAGGGTTAGTGCCTTGTGCAGTTACTAGAGCTGGGCAGACAATGGATTTGTGTGGGCCTACACCAGTGAGACTGTCTGAGTACAGTCTTAAAGGGAAAGCTTTATGTGCACCCCCTTGCAGATGGGCCACGGCAATAGCCAGCTTAGTACCACTAAAATAGGCACCAGGTATTTTGTAGCTATCTTCAGGGGTACCCTTTGTCAGGAATGCATACACCCACCTGCTATGCATAAAGTGCACTTGAGGGCATATTTTTGCGTTAATATCTTTCTATTGCCCACTATTTATACCAGCTGAAACTTGGTTTAATGTTATTGTAGTTTATTGCCATAATTTAGGCCAGTGTTCAACTTAACCAGTACAGCATCCTTAAATGTGTTCAATTGCCTGTTTACTCATTCATGCGTTGTCTGACTTTCCATAATACATCTAGTTAATCTACTACCAAGTTGCTTGTGGTCTATTTTCTGTGTATTCTAGAATGGTAGCATACTAATGTTTAAGTTGCACAGGTGTCAGTGGGCATGAGCAGCTTAAAGATTCGGGGCAGAATAGAGAACCCATCATACTAAGCGGCCAGTGTTGCCAACCAGGCAATTTTTTCCTGCCAGTAAATGCCAGTAAAAAATATGGCTGTGATGCTAGGCTCAGTCTGGAGCCATCCGAGACCATTGGACTGCCTGCAACAGTATGTTTGGGTGGCTCTGGCGGAGGCGTTGCCTGAGCATGTCATGTCATGTGATGTCATGGTGCAAGGGAGCCAAGCAGAGCGGGCAGAGCCTTGTTTGCGTGTCTGTGGTATGGGAGCAAGGAAGGCTGGAAGCAGGACTGTCAGTGCTGTTTGGACTGAAGGGACCACCTGGCTTGGAGAGATACTGTCACTGTGACTCAGGAGGGGACGTGTCATTGCGGTCTGTTCATCATCTGTGCTGCTGCACATTGCTGTCAGTGTCACTATGAGAGTCAATTTCATGTGTGTGCCGCTCATTCTAATTTTTTGCCCTCCTAAATCCGGTCCCTGAGCTATTTACTTACTATATTGAAAATAAAATAAGAAATATGTTTTCTCTTACGTTCACTGACAGACGCAGCTCTTCTTAATTGACACGTGGGTTTTATTTCGTCCTATCAGGAGTGACTAGGCAAAACAGATGCAAAAGCATCAGGGATAGGCTGGCCCCTCCCATGGGGGCCCTCCTCACCTGAGCCTATAAAACCCCCTGCTGGCCAATAGCATTCAGTTTTGCCTAGTGCAAAGGAGTTGACTGGGTTCCCTTTTGGGACCGGCGTTTTTTTCTGCATGTAATTTTTTCTTTCTGAAGAAGATGAAGACTTCTATCAAGTAGCCGGTCTTGGCATAGAGAGGATATCACGAATCCAAAGCTTTGCCCTGACCGGCCACCTCATGACGACCTACCCTAAAATTGTCAGGGCAGCGTCGCTCAGGGCCCGTTCCGTGCGGGCGGCCTGTGGCTGTTGCCACTTGTGCCCAGTGTCTCGCTTTTGCCTTTCCAGTGGCCTTGGCCAGCAGCAATCCTTCCCGGGACAAGGGGGGTAAGTCTGCTTTGGGTGGCTACCCGCAACGCCCGTCGGACTGGTGAGTGGACCCCTCCCCCGCCCTTAGGGGGGGGGCGACATCCGGGGCAGTATTTAATTGGTGGTAGCTTTTTCCCTGTCAGGGGGGCACTTATCGT
>BLSH010319659.1:598457-618822 GCA_018402905.1 Glandirana rugosa | reverse complement strand
TTGCCTTGCTATCTAATTATATTGCTAATTGTGTATTGTACTTGTTTGTAGCCGAAATACTCAAACTTGCACTTAAAACTGTAATTTTGTAACTTTTGGAAATTCCAGTAAAAACTTGACGGTGCCAGCAAATTTTTGGCGCTGTGTCAGTAAATTTCAGGTTGGCAACACTGCAAGCGGCTCATGCGGGGGTAATGCTACACCTGTAAGTACTACATCTGCAGGAAAGCTTGTTCTTTGGAAAAACAATAGACGTACTGGCTTGATCACCAGGTGAAAATAGAAGGAAAAAGCTTAAAAAAGAAAACGAATGCAGCCATCACATCTAGGGACTGATAAATTGCAATTTAATAAACGTTTGATTTTGGGTTTAATACTGCTTTAATTTGAGAAAATCCCCACACATTAGCTTCCCTGAATTCTGCGACACGTATTAACTATGCCCTGTGTATAGGTAGCGCTGTATCATAGAATTCATAGAGCCTGCCCTGAGGTGCTGTGTGAGGAGATGTTTCAGGAAGTGGGGTCCGTACAGGAATCACAGCTTGCAGGCACAAGGTGCCATGGAATATGCAGTCCTTAGGAATTGAAAGCAAACAGCATAGGAGAAGCTGTAAAGCATGCAGGGAATCCAGGAATTTGTGGAAAGACATGGCCATCAGACATGCAGAACTCCTAAAATGAAAGGAGATATTGTACAAGACACAGGCAAAATATTCATACATCCTGGGTTATAGGCTTATACTTTCAGGTGATTGGACATTGGCAAACCTATAGAGGCAAAACCCTACCCCACCTTGACAGGCCTCGGTTTTTTTTTTTTTTGCTAGTATCCTAAGGTGATGGACCTCTTCACTCTTGTGTTAAACTAGTTTATTTTTTTTATCCTTAGATTCTTCAACTCTTCAATAATCTCCTTTACTGCCTTCTGTTATAAATAAGAGAAGCAGCGCTTCTGGATCAGTGCAACATCTGTAAAATCTTGGGAGCTTTACCCAGATCCCTGAGCTGTGGGGACAGCCTGTTATGTTGCTTCGGACACTGGATCCTGCATGGGCACTCACCTTGGCACATGGTGCAACTTGTTATAGTCGGCTGCTGGGTGCTATACAGGTCCAAGGCCATGCTCCATCGCTATGAAACTG
The DNA here is from genome assembly GCA_018402905.1 of Glandirana rugosa. Lineage (NCBI taxonomy): Eukaryota > Metazoa > Chordata > Amphibia > Anura > Ranidae > Glandirana > Glandirana rugosa. Next base: position 617,677 of record BLSH010319659.1, on the reverse strand, counting down.
AAACCCTGATGACCCCTTCAGGGGAGTGCCCGCTGTGACATGTGAAGCCTGGACATTATATACAGTCCAGTGTCATGGACAAGTAGGATAAGGGCATCCTGTATCTCTGACCTTTACTGTAATAATTAATGCAATGTTTGGAATCTATTCACTTTCAAGTGTAAACTCTTCTAACTCGTTGATCAAATTCAATCACTTTGAGCTTAGTTTTAGGTGGCTAACCGGTGCTGCATCACACCACTGATTGTACACTTTACCGCACTTCCGCCTAGAATTCTTATAAAGTACTCAGGTGCTTTCTCTGGTCCTTTTGCTATGAGGATTCGTTATAGGATGGTCTACACTCTGGTTGCTGCATGCTCCTTCCAGATTTACTTACAGTGCATCCAGGAAAGTATTCACAGCACTTCACTTTTTACATTTTGTTATGTTACAGCCCTATTCCAAAATTGATTGAATTAATTATTTTCCTCAAAATTCTACAAAAAATACCTCATAATGACAATGTGAAAGAAGTTTGTTTAAAATCTTGGCAAATTTATTTAAAATTAAAAACGAAAGAAAATCCCATGTACATAAGTATTCACAGCCTTTGCTCAATACTTTGTTGAAGCACCTTAGGCACCAATTGCAGCCTTAAGTATTTTTGAGTATAATGCTACAAGCTTGGCACACTTATTTTTGGTCAGTTTCTCCCATTTTTCTTTACAGGACCTCTCTAGCTCCATCAGGTTGAATGGGGAGCATTGGTGCATAGCCATTTCAGATCTCTCCAGAGATGTGCAATCGGGTTCAAGTCTGGGCTCTAGCTGAGACACTGAGGGTATTAACAGAGTTGGCCCATAGCTACTCCTTTGTTATCTTGGCTGTGTGCTTAGGGTTGTTATCCTGTTGGAAGATGAACCTTTGCCCCAGTCTGAGATCCAGAGCGCTCTGAAGCAGGTTTTCAAGGATGTCTCTGTACATTGCTGCATTCATCTTTCCTTCAATCTTGACCAGTCTCCCAGTTCCTGCTGCTGAAAAACATCCCCACAGCATGGTGTTGCTGCCACCACCATGCTTCACTGTAGGGATGGTATTGGCCAGGTGATGAGAGGTCCCTTGTTTCCTCCAGACATGATGCTTGCCATTCAGGCCAAAGAGTTCAATCTTTGTTTCGTCAGACCAGAGAATTTTGCTTCTCATGGTCTGAGAGTCCTTCAGGTGCCTTTTGGCAAACTCCAGGTGGGCTGTCATGTGCCTTTTACTGAGGAGTGGCTTCCATCTGGCCACTCTACCATACAGGCCTGATTGGTGGAGTGCTGCAGACATGGTTGCTCTTCTGGAAGGTCCTCCTCTCTCCACAGACAAACGCTGGAGCTCTGTCAGAGTGACCATCAGGTTCTTGGTCACCTCCCCGACTAAGGCCCTTCTCCCCGGATCGCTGTTTGGCCAGGTGGCCCCCTCTAGCAAGAGTCCTGGTGGTTCCAAACTTCTTCCATTTACAGATGATGGAGGCCACTGTGCTCATTGGGACCTTCAATGCTGCAGAAATTTTTTTGTACCCTTCCCCAGATCTTTGCTCGATACAATCCTGTCTCGGGGGTCTACAGACAATTCCTTGGACTTCATGGCTTGGTTTGTGCTCTGACATGCACTGTTAACTGTGGGACCTTATATAGACAGGTGTGTGCCTTTCCAAATCATGTCCAATCCAACTGAATTTACCACAGGTGGACTCCAATCAAGTTGTAGAAACATCTCAAGGATGATCAGTGGAAACAGGATGCACCTGAGCTCAATTTTGAGTGTCATGGCAAAGGCTGTGAATATTTATGTACATGGGATTTTTTTATTGTTTGACATGTTTTTTATTTTTAATAAATTTGCAAACGAATTTCTTTCATGTTGTCATTATGGGATATTGTTTGTCGAATTTTGAGAAAAATAATTAATTTAATCCATTTTAGAATAAGGCTTTAACAGAACAAAGTGGAAAAAGTGAAGCACTGTGAATACTTTCTGAATGCACTGTACCCTATATTCCACACCCTACTCTGTGAGTACCCCACTGGGGTATACCCTCACCCACAGCTATGGCAGAAACCAGGCGAAAGGAAGCCACAGCTGAACCCCAGGTGAACATTTTGTCTGCCAAAGTCCCGCACACCACTAAACCTTAGAGCGATGATGTGCCTCTTGCACGCAATAACTGATTTTAACACTGGTCTTTGCCGTTAGCTCTATCTCGGGCATGCAACAAACAGCCTACCTTACAAAAGCAGAAATGTCTGCATCTATGTCACAATATCCCTGGATAAATAATGGCCTTAATACAACTATCTTTGTGCAGGGCTACAATACACCATGCCCCTTCTCCAACTCCTAGGTCCTGAGTTTTAGGCCTCATGGTAGCCTCCTTCGAGGCGGTACCATTCGCCCAATTTCATTTGAGTTCCCTCCAACACAACATCTTGTCTACCTGGAACAAACGTGCTCCTTCTCTTGACCTACCCATGCTCCTGTCTAGTCAAACAAGGAATTTCCTAGCCTTTGCAGTAGGGAAAGTATGTGCTTCCTTATCACTGGAAAGTAATAACAAATTCCAGCAGAGCAGGAGTATTCCAGTCTATTATAGTCCAGGGAACATGGTCACTCGTGGAAGTCAAACTCACCATCAACATTCTGGAGCTCATAGCAATACAAATAGAATACAGAATACAGGCCATCCTCCCTCCCATTATTTGGTTACTCAGTTTTTTTTTGTTTTTTTTTTTGCTACAGCACAGAGGCCTCACAGAGTTGGGTAGGGTTACAAAGCAGGTGTACAGGGAGCATGTCCTCTGAAGCTTTGCCAGTGTCCAATCACCTGAAGGTACAGGCCTAAAACCCAGGGTCTATGAATATGTTGTGTCCTCTACTGTACACCAAGATGTGGAATTTACAGGCAAGTCAAAATTATTTTTTTTCATGGAAGATTATATTGAAGTCAAATATAACTATTGTTTGTATTGCCATTACACTGCTGATGTGACAAAAAGGGAAGTGTATGCTGTGACCTTGGAACTCCTTTCAAAAGGTCACCTTGTGTCTGCTGCCATAACAGATGCTTGGCATTTCTCTATTTCATTCCTGTTTTGAACAGTTGATACCTTTTAGGTGAGCAGAGGTGTTTGCCATCAACTAGTGTATGAATATTGTGTACTGATGAGGTAACGGAGAAGGGTCCAGAGAAACAGTCAGTTGTAATAACCATGAACACTCTGAGGGTAAGGAACGTCTTGTTGAGGGCACACTGGCTAAGGTGATGGGGTGCTTGAAGCAGGAGTCAGCCACACACATGGGATGCAGCATCCACAAAGTTATCTTAGGAAGAACCAGCCTCGGCACAGGAAAAACAAAAGGCAGAGCAATATCAGTGCTAAAATCCATGTTCTTAAAGATAAAGCATCCATTTACAAGTTAAAAAAGGCCTTCCAGCCTAGTAAGGGAGCGCAATCATCAGCATCACCGGTTGATAAGCATTGCATATGTGTTTGTACAACCCTGTGCCCGTTTCTTACTGGTAATGGCAATCTGGTTAATGCTGCTTGATGGATATTGTATTGCTTCTTGATCATTTTCAATGACCTGCTTTTATTTGTAAACTGTTTGACTTTTCTGCGTGCAATTTAAAAATAAAATAATTACAAAAAAGTGTTGATGGGGAAGAGAGCAAGGATCCACACACCACTCTGTAATCTCAGCTAGGACCGGTGGATAACAGGCAGCCGACAGAGCACTGACTGGAGCGCAAGCACAGGACGGACACACATACAGCTCTCTGCACCGCTTGCACGCGTTTCCAGTGAAAATGCCTTTTTCTCAAGCCTGAAGACCAGCATACAAGGGGAAGAATTAAAAACGTATTTGGTAGGAGCAGTGGGAATGATAGCCGCTGGTATTGGGAAAAAAGTGTGTTGTTGAAAAACAACAAAAATTGGAAAAATTAATACATATGAATATGGGACAATACCAAATCAAATACAAATATATTATTGAATAGAAGAATGTATAAAAAAAATAGTGTCTTTGATTACCTGTATATGGAAATACGAATAGCACTACTCCAAATGAACCAGAAGAGGGAGTAAGAGTACTGAAAGACATTTGTACACATTTTAACAAATGACACAAAAGAAGAAATGGCTACATTTAAAAAAAGAAACAATATGGCATATCAGAATACTATGAATGAAAAGAATATGCAGATCGTGATGGTTAATTAAAAAAAAAAATGGATAAATAAAAAGCTACACTTATCAAAAATAGGCAAGAGTATAAGATCAAAGTCATACCAATAAATAAATGATGGATACGTGAATAGATTGAAAGCATCATTATCAAAGTTGAGTAAAACTAATAAATAATAAGCTAAAAAGGTTAGAAATTCTTTTAGACGTACACAATAACTAAATTTATATTATGTATATACAACAGTATATGGGTAGCAGTGTTAATTTTGGCAGCCAATTTCGATTTAGTTTTAGTCTTAGGACTAAAATGGCATTTTAGTTTTAGTCCCATTTTGGTCTTCTGCAATTGTTTTAGTCGACTAAATCTCCATGATATTTTAGTCGATTAAAATCATGTTACTTGACTAAAAGTAGTCTAAAATCTAATGGGTGTAGTTAAATTGTAATGCATTATCTAAGCATTTCTCAAACTCATTATATATTGCTGGAGTGAAAAATCTAATATGTTATTATTTATGGTATTGCAGTATGTACATGCACTACAGACCAGTGTTCATTTTGCCGTCAAATTTCAATTTAGTCTTAGTCTTTTGACTAAAATACCATTTTAGTTTTAGTTCCATTTTAGTCTTTTGACTAAAATGGCATTTTAGTTTTAGTCGTATTTTGGTCATCTCATTTGTTTTAGTTTTAGTCGTATTTTAGTCAACTAAAATGGTATTAAATTAGTCGACTAAAATGTTTTAGTCGACGAAATTAACACTGATGGGTAGAAATAATAAATAAATAAAATCTTCACAAAAAACACAGCTAAAGGGCAGGAACCTTTGTAAATATCTATATGTGTTTACAGTATCCAATTTATAATGTAGCATGGAGCTCAAAGCTTTTGTTTAAAACCACTGGGAGATAAGATTAGTTTATAAATCCAGAACATTTCCCTCTCACAGAGCTTACAAAGGGGAACACTCTTTGGCATAGTTTCCAACATCCACACCTTTAGACCTATGGTGGAACACGTATGGGTTTAAAAAAAAGTCTATGGGGGGGGGCGAGGCCTGGCGCTTGGAGAGGTGAGTCGCGTCTGACTCCAGCTCTCACGCCGAATGGCTGTATCACCGCTTCAACAGCACCGATCATCGTGGCTTCCGGTTCCCATGGGAAAGAGAACCGAGGGGGAAGGTAGGGGAACCGGCGGGTCCCACAAAGAAGGGGAAATCGGGCGGTTTTTAACCCGATCGAGCCAGCATAACAAGGGCTCCCCTGCAGCCAAGATGGCGCCGCCGCCTTCCTCCGGCTCACATACTCCATCCAGAGCCAAGACTCCTTTGGAGTCTGAACACGGCTCCCTTAGATCCAGGAGCCCCTCTCCTGCATCCCGCAGCTCCAGGGATGGCTGGGACATGGAAGCATACATCAAGGCCCTCCCAACCAGGAATGACTTTGAGGCCTACGTGTCCAGGTTGGAACGGACATACAGACAGGAAGTCTCTGCCACCGCATGGAGGACATTGAACTCACTGTAGAGGAGGCTGTAACAAAATTAAATGATCAGGATGCCATTTTACGGGAACTCACTGATCAAATTTAGCAATTGTTTTATGGTCTGGATGACCAAGAAAACAGAAGCAGGAGGAATAATATACACATCCGTGGCCTGCCTGAGACGATTGAACCCACAGACCTGCACTCAGCAGCTTTGTCGATTTTTAATCAGCTCCTACAGAAGCCCAAAGATCCTCCGATCGACATCGATCGCATCCACGGGGCCCTGCGACCCCGCAACCCGAATCCGGCCTATCCCCGGGATGTTATATGCAGGATCCATTCCTTCCAAATCAAAGCGGAGATCATGCCAGTAGCACATAACCAGGATGCCATTATGTTTAACGAAACCCCTATAATGTTGTTGGCTGATCTCTCTAAGATGACTTTGGCCATGCGAAAAGCCCTTAAACCTCTGACGGATGCCCTGAACACTAGGCTCATCAAATACCGCTGGTGTTACGTACCTGGTGGAGGAGTCTGACTTATGCAGTGGGTAACCTCCCTTACGACCCTAACCCGGGAACCCCTGGTAGAGTAGACAGGTGGCTCGGGAGTGCAGGATGGCACGAGGGTCGGACTGGGTCACTGGTGATGGTATAGGTCCGTTGGTGCACTCGTGCACTAGAAGAATGGTCAAACAGGCTGGGTCGTGAAACAGGCTGGCGGTGCGGTACAAGAGGAGCAAGCAGGCGGATAGTCGGGTTCAGGCTGGGTCGTCAACGGGCGGGCAAGCAAAGTACAGGAGGGCTAGGCAAGAGAGTGGTCGTAGACAGTCCAGGGGTCGGTGCAGGCAGAGATCAACAAAGTCAGACAATCCGGGTCACAGGAACAGAGGAACAGATACAGGTAACTCAGGAAAACACACTATACGCTGTAGATCCGACAACATTTGCTACAGGAAGCAGGAAGTTTAAATAGAGCTGCTCCTCTAAGAACCAGAGGAAACCACACCTACATGCTATTAACCCTCCGCACGTCTTCTAACAGCTGGGGCCTCCCGTTTTAGCTGTCAGTGTCTAAAGATGGCAAATCAGCAATCCTGCGCACTCTGGGTGACTTGGCGAACTTCCTTGGGACTTTTGAGTTGCCTCAAATTGCAATTCCAGATTGGCCTTTGAGAGCTGCCACCCCAGGACTCCCCTTATCCACCAGTTGGCAATCACGTTCCAAAAAAAGAAACGGATCTCCTCATCCACTTCCAAATCGCCTGATGGTTGATCCTTATGAAGCCTCTGGAGAGGAGGCTTTTTTCCACTTGCTGACAATGCCCGACACTTATTTCTTGTGAGCTATCCCAGGCCCTGGCCTAAAAGCTCATGTTCTGGTATACTGTATGTTTGGCTTTGACCTGCTTGCAGGTGTACATGTTTTATATTTGTATGTTTGCCTATTTTCATTCCCATGGTTATCTCTCTAGCATTGCTCATATTGTGTTCACGCACTTATATTTTACAATTAAGCCGATACGGACGGGTAGCTCTGTCCGCTAGTTATGTTTCCCCATTTAGGGACCCCAGTGCATTTAGTGGAGCTGGTTTTGCTTTTATCTTTCTGTTTTTTATGCACACCACGGTTATGTACTTCCATGTTCACTAGGTGGCGGGGTGGTCACATCATGGATAGGCCCTACCTTCCAGAGGCCCTCTCACTGGTTCATTTGCCTATGCAAAACTGCCACCCCTGCCTCCTAGTTCGCTCTAGCCGATTACTAAGATATATTTTCATTGGTATTGAATTGTGGTTTATTGCGTTTTTATCCTTACCTTTCTCCCTCTCTTACACCTTCCTATTTCTACTCTTTTATCTGTCCTCTCTTCACTTCTCTCTTTATGTACTGATACTATCCCCTTGGCGTCCACATGGGGATTGCCCCGCTGCCTCCAACTACTTTGTCCACCAACCTTTACCCCATGGCTTCCCCCCTGAATTTACAGGTAGTGTCCCTTAATTGTAGAGGGTTTAACACGCCAGAGAAGAGGAAACCAATCCTGTTTCATTTCCATAAAAAAAATACTAAAATCCTGCTCCTCCAAGAAACCCACTTTCGCCTAGTTCCTTCTATCAGCAGTAAACTTTTTTCTAAATGGTTTCATAGCACCAATCCCATAGCCCGCTCTAAAGGGGTGTCCCTAGCGTTTCACAGGTCTTTCCAACCTGAAATCCTTGACTCCCTCATAGATCCTCACGGACACTATATATTTTTGAAATACATGCACACTGTGTTAACTGTTGTTAATGTTTTTTTCCCGAACCAGGAACAACTACACTTCCTCTCCTCCGTGATAGCACGCCTTGAAGCTTTTGGGATGACCAACCTGATCCTGGGCGGAGATCTGAATATTTCTCTCATACCGAGAATGGACTCATCTACAGGTAGGTCTTCCACTTACCCTGCCACTCTCACTAAGTTCAGAGCTCTCCTCACCAAACACTCTCTAATTGACGTATGGTGTATCCTCCACCCATCCGAGAGGGATTATACTCATTTCTCCTCTGCCCACAAATCCTATAGTAGGATTGACTACTTCCTCATATCTCGTTCCTTGCTGGAAGTCAACCCAAACTCGTCTATAGGACTGCAAATTTGGTCCGACTATGCCCCCATATACCTATCCTTTGGGAGTCTCCCAGGGAGATGGCCCAATAGCTCATGGAGACTTAACGATAATCTTTTATCCCACGAACCCTGTGTTGTGGCCATCTCCAAAGCCATTAAGGATTTTGTGACTGACTAAGTCAATGATCAAACACCTCCTATTGTTAAATGGGAGGCGCTAAAGTGCGTCATGCGGGGGGTGTTCATCCAGTTTGGGACAAGACTGAAGAATGATGATCTCACAATATCACATGCCTCTTGTCTCTCATCTCCTCACTAGAAGCATCACATAAACTCTCCCTCGACGCGTCAACGCTGTTACAATTATCAAATGCCTGTAGCGACTTTTTACAGTTGCTCTCTGAACGGTTGTTGGCAGCCAGAAACAAAATGAAACGCACTTATTACTCGCAAGCCAATAAGTGCGGAAAACATTTAGCCCGAGTGATCCACCTAAAGCAATATAAGGACCCCATCCCATATATATTCTCCTCCACAAATGTTAAGCATCACAAAAACTCGGACATTGCAGATGAGTTTAAACAATTTTATTCCAAACTTTACAACTTGTTCACACCAACCAGCCCTTCCCTTTCTACAGCCCCCTCTAATGAAGATCTACCCACTCACATATACGACACAGCCCTCCCGACCCTGCCGGATCAAGAAGCTCAGATGTTAGAATCACCCATGGCCTCTGACGATTTTTTGAGGACGATCAAAAACCTCAAAAATGGCAAGAGCCCGGGCCCCGATGGTTACACCCCACAGTTTTACAAACTATTTGCTCAACAGCTAGCGCCCATAATGGCACAAGCATTCGACTCCATAGACGAGAACCACCCGCTGCCCGCCACCATGCTACAAGCACGCATAGTGGTGTTGCCAAAACCGGGAAAAGAGTTATCCCACTGCGGCAGCTACAGGCCGATCTCATTATTAAATGTGGAACTTAAATTATATTCAGAAATTATTTCAGATCGCTTGGCCCCATTACTGCCTGGGATAACACATACCGACCAAGTAGGCTTCATATCACACCGTGAGGCAAAAGATAACACTACCAAAACTCTACATCCCATATCTTATGCTAAGACCAACCACATCCCCGCCTGTCTCTTAGCATGCGACGCAGTAAAAGCTTTCGATAGGGTCAGTTGGCCCTTTCTGCAACAATCCCTTCTTCAAATAGGCATAGGCCCGAATCTCCACTCTAAAATGATGTCCCTGTATAGCTGTCCCACAGCTCATGTATTAGCCAATGACATTACCTCAGACCCCTTCTCTATTAATAATGGAACTAGGCAGGGGTGCCCTTTGTCGCCCCTCCTATTTGCCATAGTAGTGGAACACTTGGCTCAAGCAATACGTAAAAATGAATCCATACCTGGCATACAAACACCCTCGACCCACTTCAAATTATCGCTTTATGCTGATGATCTCCTGTATGTCACACAACCCCACATAAGCATCCCCTCTTTCCTGCATGAACTTCAGAGATTCAGTACCCATAGCAATTTTAAGCTCAACATCGCCAAAACGGAAGCCCTCAACATATCACTACCCTCCCAGGTCTTATCCAGCCTCCAATCTAGCTTCCCGTTTAAGTGGCAAGCCTGGTCCATTAGATACTTGGGAACTGAAATCCCCCCTTCTTTCTCTGACCTATACTCCTTAAATTATGGCCCCTTACTGACCTCCATACGGAAGTTAACAGACACATGGCAAACATCATGGTTTGGCCGAATGAACATCCTAAAGATGGACATCTTACCCAAACTCTTATGTTTTCCAAGTGATCCTCATTCAACTGCCTGCTGTATTCTTTAGGACCCTTAGGTCTATGGCTTTCCAATTTGTATGGCAATGCCTCCTACCTAGGCTTAAACATAAAAACCTCTGCCAACCCAAATCCAACGGGGGTGCGAGACTTCCCAACTTCGAACTTTACCACTCCGCTGCTCTCCTCTCCCGCATACCGGAGTGGTTCCCCCGTCCCTTCACCAGAGCAACACATCTGGTGGAACAGGATTTATCACCCATAGACTTGAGGGCCCTATTATGGGGCTATGATAAAAAATTCAACTCTTTCCCGACTCTCTCCCCTCTAACCAAAGCTATACTAAATATTTGGTATCGCCGTCGTATATCATGGTTCCTATCTTCGGAGCCGTGCCCACTCACTCCTCTTTTTGACAACCCGATGTTCCCCAATAGCAATTTGACCTTGGCATATGGCTCATATGATCGTTCCAATTGGCCTACAGCCCGAAACTTTGTTCCCTTTCGCACTGGCAGGTTCATGCCCTCTACCTCTAACCCTGAAAGCCCACCGGACTGGCTCACATCTTTAAGTTTAAATAAATATAGTATCCTTCTCCACGCCTCAGGCCAAATCCACAGAAAACTGACATATTTTGAGGAACTGTGCTCCCTCTCGGATACACCACCCCATATGTTATCTCTATTATAGAGAGAAATTCAATCTCATGCACACGGAGAGCTCCTGACTTATACCAGGATGTGGGCGAGGGAGTTGGGGACCGAAATCACTCCAGAGGAATGGCAAACCTCCTTTGTACTCACTTTCAAATCCTCAATCTCCGTATACGCCCAGGAGAAAAATTTCAACATTTTATCCAGATGGTATAAGGATTCGGCTACTTTGCACAGGATCTTTCCCACCACAACAGATTTGTGTTGGCGCTGTCACGGAGAGAGAGGCTCTTTTTTCCACATATGGTGGCTATGTCCCGTACTTCAACCTTTCTGGAATGGTATATTTCAAATATACAACAGGATCTATGACAAGACACTTCCTCCCTCACCTAAAATAGCACTTTTATCAATCTTACCGGGGTCGGTGAAAGCACAAAAGGCTAATTTGCTTTGATTCTTTCTTTCAGCAGCCCGCCAGGTAATCTCCAGACATTGGAAAGTGGACTGGGTTCCCCCGATAGCCCACTGGGTGGATTTGGTCAATGATATCATGTTGATGGAGGAAATGCATGCCAAGGAAACACAAATGTGGGAAAAATACAAACTACTTTGGGGTATGTGGGTACACTATTCAAACTCTGCACCCATTCAGAACAGCCTCCTCACCTGAGTAGAGACGCGTGTGCCCTGAGGCCCTCTACCTAACAGGGCACAACCTTCCAGAGTCTAACCCTTCTACATAGAGCCCTTGGTAGGTAAAGCTCGTACCACCGTCATATGGGGTCGCGGACTGCGGCCCACGCCCGGATGCCTAGAACCTCTATCTTTCCCTTCTTCTTTCCTCTCTCTCCTCTTTTTTTTTCTTCTTTCTCCTCCTCTCTATAAAATCTATTTCCTCCTCTTATGTTTGTTTTTGTCTCTATTTCACTAGTTTACTTATCATTATCCTGCCAGGTGATCCTGCATATTTCTTCGGATTTGAACTCATAAAGGTCTCACCATAATAGCCTATAGACTGATTTGTTTAGACACCAGGGACCTTCCTTGGAATACATATTGTTAATCTGTGTTACAAACATTTTTAACATATGTTCAATCCTTTCTTCTGTAACTGTTGTACCCCTGATGGGAGAGACAATCTCTTGTATAAAATTTGCAATAAAAATATATTCAACCTAAAAAAAAATGTCTATGGACACTATAATCGTTCTTACCCTGTTCTATGAAGTTTCTATGCCCACTAAATCGGCTATGGAGAGCCCTATTGGTTCACCACACAAATGGCAAATTAGATAATAGACAACAAACTCAGTGGAACCGTTGTAAAAGGCCTTGATTTGATATCGATAAACGTATTTCCATTGTGAGAGAGCCTCCTGCCCGTGGGCGATAAATTGGCAGGTAAGGAATTTCAATTTGCGGCATTGGTACATGCCAACTATGGTACTGAACATATTACTGCTGGTACAAGGAAGGTTTTTTTTTTTTTCTTTGATTTGTTAGGTGCAATTTTTCCTTTTATGTTTGAGGCCTTGCGGTACATCACTCTACATTTTTTTTGGAAGCAAAGGGTCTAATTGGGGGATCGCCCAACAAGATGGGCCAATGTTTTTGGAGAATTTTCCATCTCTTTGTATTACTAATGGCATTGAGTAATACATTTAATGCCCTTAAAAGCTTAATTTGGGAGGGCACTGTGGGCAGTTTGAGGTTTTAGATAATGAAAAGCCTCATCCACTTGCTCCTTTTTATGCCCCCTTTCCAGGAATTGTTTTTGATGTGTTTTTACCCAGTACACTATTTTTTTCTTACTTCTACCAGCAGCTGTCATTCCATCTGCTCCTGCAATAAGTTCTACTTGTGTGCTGGTCTTCAGGTTTGAGATAGGAGCATTTTATCTTGGAAATGCATTGTCTTTTTATCTTTATAATTCCCTGTCCAGGGCGACTGTGCTATCTGTGTGTGCAGAGTGCTGTATGTCTGTATCCCTCCTGTGCTTGTGCTCTGGTGAGTGCTCTCTGACAGCTGCCTTTCATCCACCGGTCCTAGCTCCACCACTGTGGTGTGTAGATCCCGCAGATCCTGTAGACTTGCTTTGAGAGCGCTAGTCAAAGCCCCTGTCACCAAATAACAGTCCTTACAGTCCTGTTTACACTTGCCTTTGCTTTGGCTTCGCAAAATTATACCCCATGTCGCTTTAGTTGTGCTTCAAAGTGTCTTCATAGCCTCCATAGAAGTCTATGGCAAAGCTTGCTTGAAGCCCCACCGAAGCCTCATTGAAGCCCCACCGCAGCCCCCCACCCCCAAAGCCTCATTGAAGCACCAAGAAAAAGCAAGGACTGTAAGCTAACCATTTTATTTAGTGACAGGAGCTGTGACTGGCATTCAGAGAGCTTTAACAAAGCATGTCCAAAGCCTTGTTTTGAAGCAAGGGTAAACTAGCCCTAATGCATTCAGCCTGGTCTTTTGAGCTGTTTTTTTTTTTTTTAAATAGCTGTTCCATTCACAGACACATGGATGAAATGTTGCATGACACTTTTGGACTGATTTACTAAAGAAGTTGAGAATCTTCATGTGATAAATAGTGAGAATATTTTATCTATTTTATTCTATAATGCGAGAAGCAAATTCCTGTTCACTTTGAATGTAGAAAAGTAAAGGGGAATTTGCTTCTCACACAATTGGATAATTGAAGTGAATGTTCACACAATTTATTCTATAAAGATTCTCAGCTCCTGCAGAAAACAACAGGAGGGACAGACACAAGACCAGTCACCCTCCAGAAGGAGCCAGAGCAGCAGTGGCCGATCTTCATTACAGGAAGCTCTTACACAGAGGCAAAGTTTCACACTGAATTACTGCACAGACATGGTAGAAATACACAAAGAACACCAAGATTCAAAAATACACCCCTGTGTTGGAAAAATATGTAGTTTATTTTATTTTTATAGGTACTTATATAATGCCATCAATTTTACGCAGTGATATATATATATATATATATATATATATATATATATATATATATATATACACACACACACACACACACACACACACACACACACACACACACACACTGATCAAAAAGTATAGCATCAAGTCAAGTAAACTCCTGGGGTTAGTTAAGTAGCAGAGGGGGTTGTTATCCAGTTTCAGCTGCTTTGGTGTTAATGAAATTAACAACAGGTGCACTAGATGGGGAACAATGAGACAACAGGAATGGCTTTAGGGCCAGTTCACACCATAGAAATGCGTTCCAGGTGCTTTTGTGCAGGCACATTTTTGATGCAGTCCAGTACTTTTTTCCCCCCTCTCTTTTCTTAACCTTAAGGGCCAGTTCCGGTGCATTTTTATGCTTTCTGGTGCATTTCTGGTACGTTCCGGTGCATTTTTACGCTTTCCGTTGCGTTTCTGGTACGTTCCAGTGCATTTCTGATACGTTCCAGTGTGTTCCACTGCAGTTCAGCGCAGAAAAAATGCAGCATGTTCTACTTTTTTTTCTGGAACTGTAACACACTGAAACTGACTGCACTGGCATGAACTATGCCGTTGAAAACCATATAACCTACTTTATATAACCTAAAAAAAATGCACTGGACTGCATGTGGTGTGAACTGACCCTAAGGCTGGGTTCACACTTGTCCGACAAACGGACCGACATTGTGAGCACAAGTCGCATGACATCACCAAATCAATGGTTCCCTATGAGAGCCGTCTTAACTGGTCTGACACAAGTCGGTCCGACTTTGAAAAAGGTTCCTGTACTACTTTGGTCCGACTTTGGTCCTACTTCAGCCCATTGAATATCATTGAAGTAGGATCAAAGTCGGATCCTTATTCTAACCATCCGATTTGTGACATGCGACTTGGTGATTACAGCAGCAGTAAAAGGAATTTATGCCACACTGAGATTGTTTTGATTGGTCAAAGGACAAGTCACTATCTCAAAGTCGGAGCAAAATCTTATCTTGTTCATTCAAGTGGGATGGAAGTAGGACCGATGTTGCAGGGCAAAGTAGGATCAAAAGTCTGACCGTTTTTGTGTCGGATAGTGTGAACCCAGCTTTACAGATGGAGTCCAATGACATTTTTTCCCTACTCCGCTTTTCTGACTGTTTTTCATTAGGTTAGGGTCAGTGTCCCTACTTGTAGCATGAGGCGATACCTGGAGCCTACAGAGGTTGCACAGGCAGCCCATCTCCTCCAGGATGGCACATCAATATGTGCCATTTGGCAGAAGGTTCACTGTGTCTCCCAGCACAGTCTCAAGAGCATGGAGGAGATTCCATGAGACAGGCAGTTACTCTAGGCGAGCTGGACAGGGTTGTAGAATCAGGACCGGTATCTGCTCCTTTGTCCAAGGAGAAAGAGGATGAGCACTGCCAGAGCCCTACAAAATTACCTCCAGCAGGCCACTGGTGTGAATGTTTCTGACCAATCAGAAACAGACTTCATGAGGGTGGGGTCCGACATCCTCTAGTGGTCCCTGTGTTCACTGCTTGGCACCATAGAGCTCAATCAATTGGCATTTGCCATTGAACACCAGATTTATCAGATCTGCCACTGGTGCCCTGCGCTTTTCACAGATGAGAGCCGGTTCATCCTGAGCACATGTGACCGACATGAAAGGGTCTGGAGAAGCCATGGAGAACGTTATGCTGCCTGTAACATCATTCAGCATGACTGGTTTGTTAGTGGATCAGTGATGATCTGGGGAGGCATATCCATGGAGGGATGCACAGACCTCTACAGGCTAGACAATGGCACGCTGACTGCCATTCGGTATCGGGATGAAATCCTTGGACCCATTGTCAGACCCTACACTGATGCAGTGGGTCCTGGGTTGCTCCTGGTGTAGGACAATGCCCGGCCTCATGTGGCGAGAGTATGCAACCAGTTCCTGGAAAATGAGGAATTGATACCATTGAATTGCCTCCACGCTCACCTGACTTAAATCCAATATAACACCCCTGGGATATTATGTTTTGGTCCATCCGACGCAGCCAAGTTGCACCTCAGTCTGTTTATGAGCTCAATGATGCCCTGGTCCAGATCTGGGAGGAAATACCCCAGGAAACCATCCGTCACCTCATTAGGAGCATGCCCCAACGTTGTCAGGCATGCATACAAGCACATGGGGGCCATACAATCTACTGAGTACCATTTTGAGTTGCTGCAATGAAATTTAAGCAAAATGGACTAGCCTAATGCATCATTTTTTCACTTTGATTTTCATGGTGTCTTTGAATTCAGCCCTCTGTAGGATGATAATTTTCATTTCTATCAAATGATGTGGCATCCTTTCGTTCCTAACATATTACCGGTCCATATCAGTATAGATATCCAGCATGATCCTTTTCCCCATTGAGATCTGATGTGTTTTCAAAGTGTTCCTTTAATTTTTTTGAGTAGTGTATCTACACTCACCGGCCACTTTTTTAGGTACACCTTGCTAGTACCAGGTTGGACCCCCTTTTGCCTTCAGAACTGCCTTAATTCTTTGTGGCATACATTCAACAAGGTGTTGGAAGCATTCCTCAGAGATTTTGCTGCAGATTTGTTGTCTGGCGGCTGCACATCCATGATGCGAATCTCCCGTTCCACCACATCCCAAAGGTGCTCTATTGGATTGAGATCTGGTGTGGAGGCCATTGGAGTACAGTGACCTAATTGCCACGTTCAAGAAACCAGTGGTGAGATGATTTGAGCTTTGTGACATTGTGTATTATCCTGCTGGAAGGAGTCATCAGAGGATGGGTACAATGAACCGTTGATGCAAGGCAGGATGGATCCATGCTTTCATGATGTATATGCCAAATTCTGACCCTACCATCTGAATGTCACAGCTGAAATTGAGACTCATCAGACCAGGCGTTTTTCAACGTTTTTTGTAGCCTCAGTTTCCTGTTCTTAGCTGACAGGAGTGGCGTCCGGTGTGGTCTTCTACTGCTGTAGCCCATTTGCTTCAAGTAGGGATGTCCCGATACGATACTAGTATCGGTATCGGCACCCATACCGAGCATTTGCGCAAGTACTTGTACTCGTATAAATGCTCCCAATGCCTAATCTGATACCTGGGAACCGGAAGTCAGCGGGTGGAGAGGGAGGAGTGGAGAGCGAGTCCTTAACAGACAGCAGTGGAAGGTAAGCTGGCAGAGGTGCAGGGTGCAGCCGCATATTCTATCAAAATGGGAGACCGGAGCCTTCATATTCGGTAATAGAAGTGACGTTCCGTGTCTCCATCAGAGGCTGAACATCCCGTCGCCCATCTAAGTAAACCCACAGTAAGCCAGCAGCGGACATCTTATTACACCCAGCCCATATAGTTCAGGTAAGATCTTCCTCACACTCACTGGTTTCACTTGTACTTTATCAGTGCCAGCCATCAGTCAATACCGTCTATCGGTGCCCATCATTCAATGCCGCATAATCAGTGCTGCATAATCAGTGCCACTGCCTCCTAATCCTATCAGTGCTGCATAATCAGTGCCACCCAGTGCTGCATATCAGTGCCCACTGCCCATCAGTGTCACCTAATCATATCAGTGCTGCATAATCAGTACCACCTATCAGTGCCTATCAGTCAGTGACACCTATCAGTGCTGCATATCAGTGCCCACTGCCCATCAGTGCAACCTAATCCTATCAGTGCTGCATAATCAGTGCCACCTATCAGTGCCATCTATCATTGCTCATCAGTGCTGCATAATCAGTGCCACCTATCAGTGCTGCATATCGGTGCCCATCAGTGCCACGTAATCCTATCCGTGCTGCATAATCAGTGCTGCATATCAGAGCCCACTGCCCATGAGTGCCACCTAATCCTATCAGAAGATATCATTAGTCTGTATTGTGTTTTAAAAATTGTCATGACATTAAAAAAAAGTCGGTATCGGCGAGTACTCAAAAAAAGTATCGGTTCTTGTACTCAGTCTTAAAAAAGTGGTACAGCCCTAGCTTCAAGGTTTGATGTGTTGTGCGTTCAGAGATGGTATTCTGCATACTTTGGTTGTAACGAGTGGTTATTTAAGTTACTGTTGCCATTCTATCATCTCAAATTAGTCTGCCCATTCTCCTCTGACCTCTGACATTAACAAGGCATTTTTGTCCACACAACTGCCACTCACTGGATATTTTCTCTTTTTTGGACCATTCTCAGTAAACCAGGAGTGCCCAACCTTTTGAGGAGCGAGGGCCACTTTAGCAACTTGGTAACCAGTCGTGGGCCACACCGAGCAGAGCGGGCAGATGACAGGTCAGTATCCACAGACAAAAACAGCCTGCTCTACTCTATGGGCCCTCCGATCCATCAAGACAGAAGGGGACGGATCCCTTTCTTTTTTTTTAAGCAGATCGGATTGAAGATAGGCGGGTGTAAAAGGACACAAATCTGTTTTCATCTGCCGCTCTATAGAGGTGAATGGAGGAGGATCTGATTGGGTCCACCTGAAAAACAGACAGGCAGACCCGATCGGACCAATCATGTGAAAGGGGCCTATGGCTGCTTTCACACTAATGCACTGCGGTACCTGCACCTCAACTGACCTCAATCATCCCTTCTTCCTGGCTGTTGGCTGCTGCTGGCTGTCCTCCAGGGCTGGTACTGCTGGCTGGCACTACTGGTTGGTACTGTTGCTGGGTACTGCTGGCTGGTACTGCTGGTTGGCACTGATGGTTGGTACTGCTGGTTGGTACTGCTGGCTGTTACTGCTTGTTGGTACTGTTGCTGGGTACTGTTGCTGGCTGGTACTGCTGCTGGGTACTGTTGCTGGCTGGTACTGATACTGGGTACTGTTGCTGGCTGGTACTGCTGCTGGGTACTGTTGCTGGCTGGTACTGCTGCTGGGTATTGTTGCTGGCTGGTACTGATACTGGGTACTGTTGCTGGCTGGTACTGCTGCTGGGTACTGTTGCTGGCTGGTACTGCTGCTGAGTACTGTTGCAGGCTGGTACTGCTGCTGGCTGCTACTGCTGTTGGGTACTGAATGACAACAAACACATGTATGAAATTGGCCTAAACAATATGTGTAACAGCGCTAAACAGTTCTTAATAATATCAATAGGAAAATAGAGATAGTCCATAAGTGCTATCACCAGGCCATTCACCCGTAACGTTTCCCTCGCCGTGCAAACCGCCACCACAGGAGTATTAGAACCACTTTCCGACGTGTAACCTGACAGTAGATGGGGGGAGGATAGTGAGACACTATCGTGAATACCTGATAGAGATAAAAGGATAACTATAATAATTCTTGACAAATCGCGACAATGTGTATAACAAATCCGGTTAAAGTATGTACACAAACAACAGTAAGTCATGGGTTGTCGTCATCGTCGGTCGTCGTCATGGTCGGACGTTGTCATGAGTCGTCGTCATGGTCGGTCGTTGTCATGGGTCGTCGTCATGGTCGGTCGTTGTC
>BLSH010319659.1:572145-583581 GCA_018402905.1 Glandirana rugosa | reverse complement strand
AGAAGACTACAGAGGGAAGTCCGGACTGCTGAGCGAATCATCGGTTCAACCCTACCGTCTATTCAAGAACTATACTTATCCAGAGTGAGCAAAAGGGCCGGCAAAATCACTCTGGACCCCTCACATCCAGCACACTCCCTCTTTGAACTGTTGCCATCTGGTCAACGCTACAGAGCACTGAGCACCAGAACGACCAGACACAGGAAAAGTTTCTTCCCTCAGGCAATCCATCTAATGAACAATTGAAAAAAAAAAAAACGTGGAACACACTACACTATTTATATTTATATATACATACACTTATTTACCTAACACACATACTTAGCGTACACTTAAATTTTTTGCACATAATATACCTGCACATACATAATGCTCATTGTAATATACCTGCCATACATTGTCAATTTGTATATTTTCGTTCCTTACCTACCTATTTGTATTTGTCATTTTGTTGCACATTGGAGCTTCTGTCACGAAAACAAATTCCTTGTATGTGTGAACATACCTGGCAATAAAGTTCATTCATTCATTCATTCATAAATATCCCCTATGATAGCAATAGGTAGTGACAAGTTATTATTATTTTTTTTAAAAAATTGGGGTCTATTAGACTTCTAGATCTTTCCTTTGCCCTTAAAGCATCTGACCACATCAGGATCGGTGTGATAAGATGCTTCCCCAATTTCCCAATGGCGCTGTTTATATCCGGCAAAACCGAAGTCATGAAATGCTTGTAGCTTCTGGTTTCTTAGGCCAGTGGTTCTCAACCCTGTCCTCAAGTATCCCCAACAGGCCATGTTTGGGAATTTCTCTTAGATAAAATAGCTGTCCAAAATACCAAGCCATTGACTCTGATTTAAAGCACTTGTGCAAGATAAAGGAAAACCTGCAAACATGGCTTGTTGGGGGTACTTGAGGACAGGGTTCAAAGCCACTGGCTTAGGCCATAGAGATTATTTTTTTATTGCAATCTGTGCCAAAAAGGAGTAAAAAATATATGGGGAAGTATAGGGGCGATCCGTCCCTATGTCCACCCCAGCCCCTATGCTTCACCGTATATGCTGTTTTTTTTTTTTTTAACTGTGGTGGTGAAATCACCTCCTACAGCGCTGGAGTCGCTGATTTTATGTATTGTGAGAGCAAACCCTGTTGCTGTCAAAATAAACAAATCAGTGCTGCAGTGCAAACAATGGTTAACAATAAACCACAGTAACAGTACAGTAAAACCTGCAAAGCAAACAATGGTTAACACAGTAACAGTACAGTAAAATAATAACATGCCTGCAAAGCAAACGCAATAAAACACAGTAACAATAAAACATTACAGTATAGCATAAAATACAGTAAAACAGTAATAACAATATAAAGACAACTATTTTTGGCTTTTATTTTTTTTTATGTTTTTTTCTTTATTTTGTACACTTTTATTATAGCTATGGACATTCCAGATTAGGGTCTCTCAAAATACAATGGCCATCTAACATCTTTCGAGACCCTGTGAGAAAGTGTGCCCTAGGACTGTGCCATGCTGTACCCTATACTAATACTCCACTAGTGTGTGGTAGGGACAGAAACAGTCCCCGATGCAGTCCAGCAGCCTACATCATATCGAGTGGCCCTCAGTCAGAGAAGCCTCCCATTAGGCTTACAGGTAGACAGCCTTTATACTCATGCATATAAAGAATTCAGGGCCCCAGGCTCTCTACACCTTGAAATTTACCCAACACCACTAACACTGAACACCCTGTACTCTGAACTGTCCTGCTTTCCATTACCCCAACCTCTGAACCTTCCTGCTTCCCAGCACTCAGGACAGCACACTTCCCTGCACCCCTGACCATGAACCTTCCTGTCTCTAAGCACCCCATACATTGCACCCCCCTGTATGTCTAGCTGGGAACCTCCCTGTCTTCCAGCACCCGTCACTGAATCCCAAGTTCCCTGACACCATATCTTTCTGCAAGGGGTGCAAACCTCTTTGTTAATTATTAGTGATATGTTCTATTCTCTATGTCGTGTCTGCACCGGACAGGGCATTAAAGAGTAAGACAGTTTGAGTTGCTTGCTCTGTCCATCTGTAAGCTGTGCAGGCTGTCAGACAGCAGGGACAAGCCTTACAACTTCTCACTTCTAGGCATAGGGAAGAAAGATCAGGCTTTGTGATGACAAACTTACAGAAGTAACCATTACTTCCTTGGTCTGAGCAGCTTCCCACCCCCCTGCTCAGCTGAGAGCTAGGAGGAAGGCTGTTAACCCTGCAGTAACAGCCAGGCAAATAGGCATTGAATGTTTTCCCTGCCTATATGCAAGGTTTGCCCTTGTGGTGTGTTCACTGCATGAGCAGAGAGAGGGCTGTGAGATGTCTGCAGACAGTTCACATCCTGTACATCAGGTTCAATCTGGTTGAGACCAGCAGCGGGTATTTTTTTTTTTTATTAGAAAACTGGCACAATCCCTTTTGTTAGTTGAGCACAGAACCCAGGCTTTCCTAATGTCGCATACATCACCCATGCCAGTTAGCCATTACAATGGCACACATTTGGGCTATAAGGATGAGGGGAGCCAAACACCAGGGAAGCCCATTACCTCCATTATTACTACTACTACTACCCCTTCCAGTGCAACACAACTATTTATCACTCCTCCCATCTAAACTATTTAACCTTCTATATTATTATTTTGAACATGCAGTTTCTATATCACACTGAAAATACAGGAAAAAGTAAAACTTCATGACACATGCAAAGTCCCTAACACTTTGCAGAATACAGGTAGATTTTACAATCTACTTTACTAAATCAGTTCTGTTGTTTGTATTTTGCTGCCACCTAGTGTTAGAATAATGACATAACCCTTCTTTTAAACAAACGCAAATCATCACTATCCCTCCAAAACAGTGGTGTCCAAACTGCGGCCCTTTGCTTGCCTTTATCCAGCTCTGGAGGTATTATTCCTGCCACTGACACCAACAATGGAGCATAATCCCAACACTGACAAAAAGGGGGGAATTGTGTGACTTTAATTGAGGCCTATGACGTGTAGGTCAAATGTGCCTCCATCCCTATTACTAGCAGAGAACAAAGGAAGTTTGGGACTTTGAATGAAGCATGCAGTTGGAAGGCAAATAAGTAACAAAAAATCTGTAGAAAAGGTAATTGATACATATATCCATATACATACATTGATACATATATCCATCAGTAACATCAAAGATAACAGACAAATTAAATATGGATGTAAAAGTAAATTCATGTATGTACACATAGTCAATTCATATATAGACACCTACATGCAAGAACACAGCATTTGCATAGTAGCAGCATATCAAATACTAAAATCATAGAATCCCTAGTGGGCGAGTATAAAAATAGTGACAATCAACATGTAATGATGAAGTCAGACATGGAATTGCAGATGGCTTGGTAAAGCTCAAAATTGTAAACGCATTGTTGTAGCATCATAAAGCTCTATGCGTTTCGTGGCTGTTTGCCACTCGTCAGGAACGGATGCAGAAGGTGTAGGCTGACTATGAGCATGGGGTGTAGCAACACATGGTGAAGGTAGGCTAAGGACATCAACTAGCTTGGGAGCTGAGGTGGTGCAGCAAGGGCACAGCAACAGTGAACGGAGAAAGAAAGTGTGGTTGGAAAGATGGTCCCCACCAAACGATCCATAATCATAGGCATCTATGATCACTAAGTAAAAAAATAGGTCCAAAAAGTGTGCCGTTCCGCAAGCAGTACAAACCACTTTTTTATTTAGTGATCATAGATGCCTTGGGCTTTCAACCCTATCATTATGGATCGTTTGGTGGTCACGTGATGCCAGCTCTGCTTGTTCCCGGAAGTGGCAGGTGAAACAGAGAGGAGCCGGGATGCACTGAACCCGGAGAGGTGACACCACAGACATCAGCAGATTACCCTGTTGTGCCGGCACTGGAGGAAGGAAGTGCAGCGAGCAGCACCTTGGAGATCGGGTTCCACACCTCCTGAGAGGATGTCATTACAGGGATTATGCACCGGATGGTACTGTACCCAGTAAAGGGTGTTGGAAATACTCCATAGACTTAGCCAGGACTGTTCATATATTGACATGATCTACACGTAGTGTCCATTTGCAGTAACATTATCTACATATAAAGTTGGCCAATTTATTGACCTTTCCACCATCCTCAGTTATCATTGATCACATGACCAGCAATCAGTGTTCAACAACACAGGTGTCCAACAGGATGCCTGACATCTATACATAAGAGGTAACACAGAGTGCACAGGAAGCTATTACCTGGGTTTCGCAGCAAGGACTAGCCATTGTGCAACAAGGGACCCTTTAATGGGCTTCTTTATCATTAATGTGCCCCATTGCTTTGACCCTCCACTCCATAGTCCCTCCATAGCCATCCAGCATCCCTAGGGTATACTCCCTCCTGTTTTCCCCAGTGACTTGAGCCCCCAGTGACATATTCCCAGGGAGACAGCCTTATTTTTGGCATAGATATATACGCCATTGCCATTTTGACTGTCTCCGTGTGCATAGGCACCGGCGTCCGGACGGTTGTTGTTTATGTTGAATTACTGTTATGTGCATTGTCACATTTATGTCATCTCTGTATGTGCAATAGCCACCAAGGGGTTTGTGTGATCACAGTAACATTTTTACGGGCAGCTACTTGGTTTGGTGGTCACTATTTTATCTTAATACGTTTAATACGTTTATCAATAAAATAAAAGTAATTTATCCATTTACACTGGCTGACAGCCACTCATTTGACCATCTATTGGTTCCCATTGGCTGTGATGGGACTGCCCTTTGTTTAGTTGTATATTGATGATATTGTTCAGAGTGACCCGGCACCAACTTTTACAGTCGTTAATAGGATAGAATTACCCGATTGGTATAATTCAGATATCCCTCCAACGTTTTGTTTTTAACATGGTGAAGGTAGGCTAATGACATCAACCAGCATGGGAGCTGAGGTGATGCAGCAAGGGCACAGCAACAGGGAACGGAGAATGAAAGTGTGGTTGGAAAGATGGTCCCCACCAAACGATCCATAATGATAGGGTTGGAATCCCAAGGCATCTATGATCACTAAGTAAAAAACTAGGTCCAAAAAGTGTGCCGTTCCTCAAGCAGTGCAAACCACTTTTGTTACTTAGGGTTGAAATCCCAAGGCATCTATGATCACTAAGAAAAAACTAGGTCCAAAAAGTGTGCCATTTCTCAAGCAGTGCAAACCACTTTTTTACTTAGTGATGATGGATGCCTTGGGCTTTCAACCCTATCATTATGGATCATTTGGTGGGGACCATCTCTCGAACCACATTTTCTTTCTCTGTTCGTTCCCTGTTGCTGTGCCCTTGCTGCACCACCTCTGTTCCCGTGCTGGTTGATGTCCTTAGTCTACCTTCACTATGTGTTGCTACACCCCATGCTCATAGTCAGCCTACACCTGTATCCGCTCCTGACGAGTGGCAAACAGCCACGACATGCGTAGAGCTTTATAGTACTACAACAATGCGTTTACAATTTTGAGCTTTACTAAGCCATCTGCAATTCCATGTCTGACTTCATCATTACATGTTGATTATCACTATTTTTATACTCGACCACTAGGGATTCTATGCTTTTAGTATTTGATATGCTGCTAGCTATACTATGCAAATGCTGCGTTCTTGCATGTAGGTGTATATATATATATATATATATATCCAATCAAGAAAAAAGTGCAGCTTTTCTTGATTGGACTTTTTGTAGGATTTGGATAAATTACCTATTGTGTACAGCTGCTTATTGTGCTTATGACTGCGCTGACTGCATTTTCTTAATTTTGGCCCCCTTGAACTTTGCGACCTTTTGCCACATTTCAGGCTTCAAACATAAAGATATAAAACTGTAATTTTTTGTGAAGAATCAACAACAAGTGGGACACAATCATGATCGTTCCACTTCATGATTGTGTCCCACTTGTTGTTGATTCTTCACAAAAAATTACAGTTTTATATCTTTATGTTTGAAGCCTGAAATGTGGCAAAAGGTTGCAAAGTTCAAGGGGGCCGAATACTTTCGCAAGGCACTGTATATGAATTTACTATGTGTACATACATTAATTTACTTTTACATCCATATTTAATATGTCTGTGATCTTTGATGTTACTGACGGATATATGTATCAATTAACTTTTATACAGATTTTTTTGTTATTTATTTGCCTTCCAACTGCATGCTTCTCTCAAAGTCCCAAACTTCCTTTGTTCTCTAATTGCAACACTGACACCAACACTGGGGCATAATTCCTTCCACTGACAACAAATATAAGGTACTATTCCTCCCACTGACACCAATTATTTCTCCCCCAATACCAAGAAAGACATGGCTTACTCCCACTAGGCACAGTGCAGCCCCCCTAAAGTCTGAAGGACAGTAACCTGGCCCTTTCTTTAGAAAGTTTGGAGACCACCCGCTCTAAAAGACTATATACTACTACAACCACTGTATATATACACTCACCGGCCACTTTATTAGGTACTGGGTAGGACCCCCTTTTGCCTTGGAAAAATTCTGCAGAGATTTTAGCCCATACTGACATGATAGCATCACACAGTTGGTGCAGATTTGTAGGCTGCACGTCCATGATGCAAATCTCCCATTCCACCACATCCCAAAAGTGCTCTATTGGATGAGCTCTGGTGACTATGGAGGCAATTGGAGTACAGTGACCTCATTGTTATGTTCAAGAAACCAGTGGTGAGATAATTTGAGCTTTGTGACATGATGCATTATCCTGCTGGAAGGAGCCATCAGAAGATTGTACACTGTAGTCATAAATGTATGGACATGGTCAGCAACAATAGTCAGGTAGACCGTTGCGTTTAAATGATGCTCAATTGGTACTAAGGGGCCCAAAGTGTGCCAAGTAAATATCCCCCACACCATTACACCACCACCACCAGCCTGAACCATTGACACAAAGCAGGATGGATCAATGCTTTCATGTTTACGGCAAATTCTGACCCTACCATCTGAATGCCGCAGCTGAAATTGAGACTCCTCAGACCAGGCAACATCTCCAATCTTCTATTGTACAATTTTAGTGAGCCTGTGCGAATTGTAGCCTCAGTTTCCTGTTCTTAGCTGACAGGAGTGGCACCCAGTGTGGTCTTCAGCTGCTGTAGCCCATCTGCTTCAAGGTTCAATGTGTTGTGCATTCAGAGATGGTAACCTGCATACCTTGGTTGTAATGTGTCGTTATTTGAGTTACTGTTTCCTTTCTGTCTTCTTGAACTAGTCCGCCCATTCACCTCTGATATCAACAAGGCATTTTCCTCCACACAACTGTCGCTTACTGGATATTTTCTCTTTTTTGGACCATTATCTGCACACCCTAGAGATGGTTGTACGTGGAAATCTCAGTAGATCAGCAGTTTTCGAAATACTCAGACCAGCCCATCTGGCACCAACAACCAAGCCACGTTCAAAGTCACTTAAATCTCCTTTCTTCCCCATTCTGATGCTTGGTTTGAACTTCAGTAAGTCATCTTCACCACATCTAGATGTCTTAATGCATTAAGTTGCTGCCATGGGATTGGCTGATTAGCAATTTCTGTTACCAAGCAATTGACAGGTGTACCTAAGAAAGTGGCCGGTGAGTGTATATTGCAACTTACCAGTCCTTAGATGTGGATGCATTAGATTTCTTTTTTTTTTTCAGGCATTTCTACCATGATTTTCAGCTGGTGATTTTTATAATAACACACTTCCTACCCCCGGGTGACATGGATCACTCACAGTACTGTATTAGAAATTAGACAGGACTATAGAAGTTCACACTCTCCTATTGTCCTATTGTTTGTAAACACAGAGAGCCATGTTTCCATACTTCTCAGAGATGGCTGAGAACAAGGCTAAAAGAAGCCAGCAGAGGAAGTTATCTGCTCACAACATTTCTGGCAGGATCAACAGATTTTTTGTATTTATCAAACAGCTATAACAAAACACGTTTAATTGTGTATCTAGCAGACTGAAAGTAAGCAAATAAGTTCTTTTCTAGGGTATACACAGACTTCAAAGCTTAACTCCAGGCACAAAAAAATACAATTTAAAAAGGAGCTCCAGCCCCCCCCATGAAAAAATGAAAAGGCAGAAGCTACAAATACTGTAGCTGGTGACTTTTAATATAAGGACAACTACCTGTCCGTGGATCCAGAGATGTTAGCACCCCAGCCAATGTTTCAATCGGCTCTCTGTGCTGGTGCCACCATTGCCTGTAAGGGAAGCCAGCAGGGAAGCCTTGCGGCTTCACAGCCGGCTCCCTACTTTGCGAAGCGTGCTGCGCTTTGTGAATGGCCCTGCGATGGGGGAAGGAGAAGGGGGTGCTGAACTTCCGGGTGATCTTGCCATATCTCACTGCGGCCAGATCACCCGGAATCTGAGTCAATAAAGAAAAAGGTCCCGCTGCTCACAGGTATGACCTAGGCTGTAATCCAGGTGCAGTCAAGGATGATTACCTTGGAGTGGAGTGCACATCCTGCCACTGCACAGGCAAGGTGGTTTTGATAAAACTTGTGTATCAAGTGAAATGCGTCGACCCAGCTTTTGTCTCTCCCCTGTCTGTATCCATCCTTTGCTTTTATGACTTTTGTACAATAAAGGAACCTTGTTTGCATGTGGAGGTGCAGCTGATCCGGTTCCTTTGTTTCAAAGATCACCCGGAAGTGGGGACGGTACCTCTCTCCCCTCCCCCTTCCGAAAGGTGCCAAATGTGGCACTGGAGGGGATGGGAGGAGGCAGATAAGCAGAGCTTCCCCTTTTGGGTGGAGAACTGCTTTAAATATACTTCTTGATAGCCAAATATATATATACACACACACACACGCACAGGCGGTCCCCTAGTTACAGACATCGAACTTACAAACGACTACTACTTACAAATGGAGGGAGACAACAGGAAGTGAGAGGAAATCTCCCCCTAGGAAGGGAAATTCACTCCTGTAAGAGTTATTATGGGAAAAAAGGAGTCTCCACTGAAGCTTTATCACCCAGGTTTGTTTCCACAACAACCCAAAATTTTCAAAATCCAATTATCATTGGGACAGGAAATCTTCTGAACAGAAACATAGACAGCAAAGCAAACATTACAGGGGTGTTACCCTTCCCTATGCTATCCAAAAAGCGTAAAAATATTTTTTTTGGCTGAAGCTACACTTAAATGTAGCTGTTCCCACTTACAAACAAATTCAACTTAAGACCAAACCTACGGACCCTATCTTGTTTGAAACCCGGGGGCCGCCTGTATATGTATGTGTGTGTGTGTGCATCAAAAAGCCTCTGCAAATCCAAATATTACCTTATAAAAGTAACAGATAAATCATCACTGTGTTGTATATAGCCTCTGCATAGGGAGGGAGGGGCCTGTACATGAGGGGGAGGAGACAAGACCGGTCACCCCACCCAAGGAGAGGAAGGAGCAGAGACAGGTCTGTATTACTGCACAGATCTGGATAAAATAAACGGTAGGTACACTGATATTCAGGACACACTACACGGTGCTTCTTTACATAACAATATACTTTTCCTGGAGTTCAACGTTTATTGTCTTATTGTATCAAATAGTGTGTGGCAACCAGCACTTCCTCCACACAGGTCTGTACTGAACCTCATAGGGTGTGCTTTACACATCTGACAACACACTCTACCCCTCCTCCTCCGCCAGAACGCACGGCCCCGCCTCTCAGTGACGTTACTTCCTCTCGTAGTCCCCGCCTTACCGTGAGCAGTGCTGGGTGTCCATGTGGTGGAGGGAAGGAAGCCATGACACGCGGCGTCCATGAGGTGAGAGGTGAGTACGTTGTACCCAGAAAGGTGTGTATATGGCCGGGCTGTGTGCACCGAGCCTTCACAGGTGTCATACATTCATTGCCATCCTATTAGCAGTGAGGCGGCCTCCACCGCACGTGCTCTGCCTTGTAATGGGAGAACCTGTGACATGTCCTATGTAGGAATGTGTGCACTCCAGCACAGGGTATACAACTCCGCAGCTAGAATAGTCATGTAAACTAAAGGAGAGGGTGTTTTAAATAGATTTATATATGTATTTATCTTCGCTCTTTCCTTTTATCCATAAAAACTTGGTTCTCTTGCCAGTAAAAGACCCTTTGTCTTCCAGGGTGATAACACTGACTGCAGCATTGTTCCATCCACATAGGTGATATGACAGCAATGTGCCCCTGAGAGGCTGGCAGCCCTGTACATTTTAATGGCAGGTCAGTGGTGGGTGCAGCGATCTGTACCTGCAATGATTGCTGCTGCACACACCGGTTATTAGCAGTAGCCAATTTTGCCAGAGCACCTTGCAGTAGCACATTAGTGTTAGGTTGCTTTTAAGACTTATTGCCGCAATTTAAGAATCCTTCTTGAATCTCCTAGGGCAGTGATGGCGAACCTTGGCACCCCAAATGTTTTGGAACTACATTTGCCATGTTGATCATGCACTTTTTAGTGTAGTGGAGCATCATGGGGAATGTAGTTCTGAAACATCTGGGGTGCCAGGGTTCGCCATCACTGTCCTAGGGGATCGAGTGCGTGTGACACTGTCTTGTGATCGGTAGCTCCTTGTACATTAAAAGGACATTTTTATTTCTATTTGTGCCTTAGCTCCACCCCAGGATGAAGCCCATTTGGGGGTGTTCTCATAGGGAAGCTTCATCACTAGGCACTATACGGGCACCCCCAAATGGGGCTTCACAGATGATCACCAGTTGATGCCTGTCCATTTACATCGCTGACTGATCCTTTACTATGTTAATGAGCGGTCAGCGCTGGCACATCATTAGCATGCACTCCAGGCACCATTTTGAGTGCCTCTTGAAATTGGCCCTATTTTGGACATTTGTCTTTCTCAATAAGGCTCAGTGGATGATGCTGATAGCAGCACATTTTACAGTGAATAAGACGATAGGTATGTTATACCAGTGTTTCTCAACTCCAGTCCTCAAGGCACCCCAACAGGTCATGTTTTCAGGCTTTCCATTATTTTGCACAAGTGATTGAATCAGTTTCGCTGCCTTAGTAATTACCACAGCCGTTTCATCTGAGGGAAATCCTGAAAACATGACCTGTTGGGGCGCCTTGAGGACTGGAGTTGAGAAACACTGTTATACTATGGGGGATCCCTCATTTTCTGGCAACTGCTGAGTCTTGGATTACTGAGCTATGAACGAGTGGCTCAATAAATTTTATCCATATGTTTGGGAGTATTAAAAGCCATAAGATAATGCACTAGGCTGGTGCACCCTGTGTGTTTTTTTTTTTTTTTTGTTTTTTTTTTTGAGGCTTCATAACCCCTACAGTCCCAGAGGGCAGCAAGGCCTGGAACGGTTAACCCTATAACGCAAAGCAGTGGCGGCTGGTGAACTTTTAGGATGGGGGGGGTTTTTT
>BLSH010319659.1:540690-551252 GCA_018402905.1 Glandirana rugosa | reverse complement strand
AAGAGCTGCGTCTGTCAGTGAACGTAAGGAGAAAAAGGGATTTTATTAAAACTTACCGTAAAATCCTTTTCTCCGAGTTCACTGACAGACGCAGCACCCACCCCTCTGGGCTCTGCTTTGGTACGGCTTGTGTACGAACTGGAGAGCTATGCTGTGAGGGGGTTTAATGTAGGAAGAGAGGACGGCCCCCAAGGGAGGGGCCAGCTGATCTTTTCCCTGCCTAGTTAACTCCTAGTTGGACGAACATAAAACCCCCATGAAGTAAATGAAGAGCTGCGTCTGTCAGTGAACTCGGAGAAAAGGATTTTACGGTAAGTTTTAATAAAATCCCTTTTTTATCATGTATATTTGATAAATGTAGAAAATATGGCTTTAAAAATGTATTCTAAAACAAATAGTGGCCCTCTGGTGGTTATACCAGGATGCCTGCAGTCATCTCCCCCCTGTACTGTTGTTTTTTTTTTTTTTTTTCTTTAATTTTTTATTTTTTTATAGAGCTGAAGGCTGGCTCTACTGTAATAGCTGCTTGGCGAGCATCAGGAGGGGACGCAGTTTCTAACCCACCTTTTACTGTGGCTCTCTTGGGATCTCCCATCCCACCAGGAGACCCGGGAATGGTTGTTCGTTATAGTAAACCAGAAGCGATGACATCACTTCCGGTTTACTTGGAAACTATCGGCACCAGTTTTTGGCCCCCAGATCTCTCCATAGAGAGTACCTGTCCCTGCCTATTACTGTCACAAGGATGTTTACATTTATGTGACAGCAATAAAAATAATTAAAAAAAAATTAAAGCAACAGTGTAAAAATTAAAAAAAATTGGTACCTTTTTAGAATAATTGTCCTTTTTAATGAATTCCCCTACGTCTCTTAGGACACTCCACCTGCTACATTACCCTCTCCCATCTATAAGGCTAAGTTCACACTGGTGCAATTCCAGACATCGCATGTGATTTGCACTGCATGCCTGTGCACATCACATGCGATGTCTGTGCAGTGAGAATTCAGCCATACAGTTTGTATGGCTGAAATCGCATCGCATTCGGACCAAAATGGTGCAGGACCCTTTTTTTTTGTTTTTTGTCCGCACTAGAATTAGCTCGCATGGGTGTTAGGACCCATGCGATCCGATTTCACAGTTCCCACTGCATTCTGTGAACAGATTTGGGAGTGTCATTAACTTTATACTGACACCCGCAGCGGTTTGCAGAGAGCAGTGTGAACTGCCTGCGAGTCAGATGCGATGTGTGAACCCGCACAGGAATTGCTGCGGTTCTTACATCGCACCAGTGTAAACCCAGCCTCAATCTTTAAAGTGTGAACCTGCCTGGTACCTTTCCTCTGCAAATGTTCCCATGTGGTCCTCTAATAATCAAATTATTGTATTAGTATATATTGTGATTAAAAGGCACATTGTTTTTTGTTACATGAAATCAAGCAAACCTATATTAACTCTAAACCAGTGTATTTTGCAGTTTGTCATCTGTGAGTGCATCAAGAATAAACACTGTTTACATCTTCATGGTCATGAGTGCCATTGTTGGCACTGATGGGCAAAGGGAACTGTAGTATGGGTGTATATAGACTTGACTTAAGTTTAAAGAAGGGGGGATGATCTTCATAGTAATATTGACATGACACCCAACCCCCCCCCCCCAAAAATTTTGTTGAATTTGGTGGGACATACTTTATCTTCATAGATTAGTCTGCATAATGGTAGAACTTTAACCAACCTTTGTCAGGTGCTAACATGTAGGACTTTAGTGGGTGCCCAATATACGGACAGTTTTCTGTCCATAAAGGATGATCTAGAGGTTTTTTTACCCTGATTTAAAAAGGTAAATATATTCTGGAGACCAAATGTAAAAGTGGTTGGGTTCAAGTAGCACGATTTCCAAGGAAGGTTAAAAGACCACAACCTGCAGCCTAAACTGGGCTGCAGCGGTGTGTCTATTTGAGAATTTTCAACGTGTTAAGAATCTGATCTACAGTATCTCACCGGAGTGAGTACACCCCTCACATTTTTGTAAATATTTTATTCCATCTTTTCATGTGCCAACACTGAAGAAATGACACTGCTACAATGTAAAGTAGTGAGTATACAGCTTGTATAACAGTGTAAACTTGCTGTCCCATCAAAATAACTCAACACACAGACCTTTATTGTCTAAACCACTGGCAACAAAAGTGAGTACACCCCTAAGTGAAAATGTCCAGATTGGGCCCAATTATCCATTTTCCCTCCACTGTGTCATGTGACTCGTTAGTGTTACAAGGTCTCAGGTGTGAATAGGGGGGCAGGTGTGTTTACATTTGGTGTTTTCGCTCTCACTCTCTCATACTGTTCCCTGGAAGTTCAACATGGCACCTCATGGCAAAGAACTTTCTGAGGATCTGAAAAAAAGAATTGTTGCTCTACATCAGTGGTTCTCAACTCCGGTCCTCGGGACCCCCCAACAGGCCAGGTTTGCAGGATAACTGAAATGCATCACAGGTGATATAATTTGCTGCTCACTGATTGCAGTATTCTAGTCTGCATCTCCCCCAAGGTAATACTTAAAATCTGGCCTGTTGGTGGGTCCCGAGGACCGGAGTTGAGAACCACTGCTCTACATAAAGATGGCCTAGGCTATAAGAAGATTGCCAAGACCCTGAAACTGAGCTGCAGCACGGTGTCCAAGATCATACAACAGTTTAACAGGACAGGTTCCACTCAGAACAAGCCTAGCCCTGTCAAGAAGTTGAGTGCATGTGCTCAGCGTCATATCCAGAGGTTGTCCTTGGGAAATTGACGTACGATTGCTGCAGAGAATGAAGGGGTGGGGGGTCAGCCTGTCAGTTATCAGACCATATGCCTCACACTGCATCAAATTGGTCTGCATTCTAAATACATCTAAAGATGATGCACAAGAAAGCCTGCAAATAGTTTGCTGAAGACAAGCAACTAAGGACATGAATTACTGGAACCATGTCCTGTGGTCTGATGAGAGATAAACTTATTTGGTTCAGATGGTGTCAAGTGTGTGTGACAGCAACCAGGTGAGGAGTACAAAGACAAGTGTGTCTTGCCTACAGTCAAGCATGGTGGTGGGAGTTTCATGATCTGGGGCTGCATGAGTGCTGCCGGCACTGGGGAGCTACAGTTCATTGAGGGAACAATGAATGCCAACATGTACTGTGACATAATGAGCAGAGCATGATCCCCTCCCTTCGGAGACTGGGCTGTAGGGCAGTATTCCAACATAACGACCTCAAACACACCTCCAAGATGACCACTGCCTTGCTAAAGAAGCTGAGGATAAAGGTGATGGGCTGGCCGATCATGTCTCCAGACCTAAACCCTTTTGACCATCTGTGGGGCATCCTCAAACGGAAGGTGGAGGAGCGCAAGGTCTCTAACATCCACCAGCTCCTTGATGTCATCATGGAGGAGTGGAAGAGGACTCCAGTGTCAACCTGTGAAGCTTTGGTGAACTCCATGCCCAAGAGGGTTAAGGCAGTGCTGGAAAATAATGGTGGCCACACAAAATATTGACACTTTGGACATTTTCACGTAGGGGTGTACCCATTTTTGTTGCCAGCGGTTTAGACATTAATGGCTGTGTGTTGAGTTATTTTGAGGGGACAGCAAATTTACACTGTTATACAAGCTGTACAGTCACTACTTTACATTGTAGCAAAGTGTCATTTCTTCAGTGTTGTCACATGAAAAGACTTTGGTGAGATGCTGTATCTGAAAAAAAATAACCCAAATTGGTATATACTATTTAGTCTTTATGAAAGTTACAAGCTATGCCATGTATCATTGAAAAATGATC
The DNA here is from genome assembly GCA_018402905.1 of Glandirana rugosa. Classification (NCBI taxonomy): domain Eukaryota; kingdom Metazoa; phylum Chordata; class Amphibia; order Anura; family Ranidae; genus Glandirana; species Glandirana rugosa. The sequence goes on along the minus strand of BLSH010319659.1, from coordinate 547,434 downwards.
AGTACTGATGGTCTATCTCATTTTTTGAGCCCTTGAAATGACAGGACAGTACAAATACCCCCCAAATGACCCCGTTTTGGAAAGTAGACAGTTGCTCTCATCCTTCATACTAAAGATTTGATATGCCTCCTCACTAGTATAATATTTTTGGACACGGCGGCTCTGGTGATTGCGGCTGTATGACGAGTACATTGTTGATGGGGGACAGTGATTTTGGCTCTGTGACGAATACATGGATTAGGCTGCACTGATGGATGCGCCGACAGGTACACTAATGGGTTGCACTGATGGATGCGCCGACAGGTACACTAATGGGTTGCATTGATGGATGTGCTGACACACATGATTCTAAAATGTAAACAATCTAGCACTTTCCTAATTGTTAAAATGCCACGTCTATAGGTTTTAAAAATGTGAATTATTCATATTGTGAGGATGAAGGAATTGACAAATGCCTGACAGGAACACTGTTCAAAATATATGGAAACCTAGTGTATATGGTCTCATTTCTCCAACTCTATTAGTAATCAGCCCTTCCTCAGATTTTATACTTTGTTTTCACAGTTAATTAAGGAGAATAATTGTAAGGCTTCAGAGTGGGTACCCTCCCTCCTATTTTCTTTGCCTTCTCTTTTTTACTCTACTGTCTTCCTTTCTACATTCTCTTGATTGATTAAAGTGTCATAAATGCATTTCTACAGTTGCTCCTATACAGCTTAATGATGATTAAAAAATGTTCTTATTGAGAAAGTTTATGTTGGAATATTGTATCTCCAATAATAGGGATGACATTGGCCCTTGCCTCGCTGATCCTCCTAAACAAATGTTAGTCCTTTTGTTCCTGGCATGTGCCTTCATGTTTAAATGCTCAATAAACTCAGATTTAAAAAGAAAAACTTTGGATTTTCGCTGCACAAGACAGTGGTCTGAGCTTTTCTACACCCACACCAGCTGGGAAGCATGCTAATGGAAGTGTTCTAGTTTGGGGTTGCATTGATGTTGGGCCTGGGCAGTTGATGAGAATGTGAGGCAGTCTCAAAGTTGAACTAAAAAAGGATATTTGGAAAAGATGATTTAAAGCATACCATCAAATCTGCCAAGAAATGGCTCAAAGAGAAGAAATGAAGGGTTGTGGCTTGGCCCTGATTTTAATACCATTGACATGTTGTGGGGTATTTGAAAGGAGCGGATCATGCATGGAAACCCACAAACCACTTGCAACAGAAGGAATTTTTCATCAAGGAGTGAATCTGTTCAAATATATTGAAAAAGTCAACCATTTTCAAGTGAGGTACTCACTTTTTTGTATAATCATCTCTGACTTTTGTCTGTATGAATGACAAGCATGGCACTCCCTTTTTTCTGAAATCTATTACTACTGTCAGAACTCTGCAGAAGGTATGAGGTGTACTGACGAGGCCAAACATGATCATTTTCCAAATACTGTGATTCCAGATAAACCATAGAAGCCTTTGTTGTGGTATTGAATTGCGGAAAAGGAATTCTTTTTATCTACTTGTATAGTCTAAAAAAAACTTTCCTTAGGCCTTATGCACACAGGATGTTTTTAACTCTTCTAGAAGCCAGTAGCGTTTTTGCAGAAAAAATGCTTGACACTTGTAAAAGTGTCTAAAACTTTTAGGAGCTTTTACAGGCGTCAATTTATTTCATTAGCCAGAATAAATCATTTATTCTGGTTATGGAAATTAATTAATGCTCAAGCACTAACATTTTAGGCGTGTTTAGCAGCATCAGGCATTTTTTTCTGCCCCAACTCTGCTGCTCCTGGGCGCACTGGTAGTGCCCCCCCCCCCCGTTCTAATCGCGCATACTAACGGTCGTTCAACAAGCTGTTGTATGACCATTTTCATACGACCGTTGCACCGTATGTACGAGGCTTAAAGTGGTAGTAAACCCTCCTATCATTTTCAGCCAAGGAAGCTGCCATCTTGGCCTCTGTTTAATCTACAACTGCCATGATGCTGCACATGTGATCAGCTGTGACACCAGCCATTGGATGGTTTGACAGTATGGTTTAGAGCACAACCAATGGGAGTGTTACATTTCCGGCACGTGCCGGAAATGTGACTCGTTTTAAACCTGTTAAATGCATGGGTTTACTACCGCTTTAAGTTTCTCTCACTGGCAGCCGTTTGTCCTGTCATCTCTCCTGATTTTAAACGGGTAAGATCAATTATTTTTAATGATATATGCTATACCTGCAAAAGGGGCCAGCACCAACTAATCTATCAGGACTTATCTGACTAATGTTCCACTTTAATGCAACTGCATGTAAAAAAACAACAAATGTGTCTATGTGCATTTGTTTTACATGCAATTGTTCTAAAAGTCAAAAACCTTAATTTCTAATTGTCAACCAACTGGCATGGAGTTGCTTTTCTACTCAGGCTATAGCTGTTTTAGGAAGAAAACAAGTTGTAAGACCATAAATCTCATTTGTACTGTGTAGCGTAATGTCAGGTGTTGTGCATATGCACGTTTTTTCGTCACTTGTTCTCTTTATTTTAATATATAAGTATTTAACTCCAAACCTTTAAATATGCTTCTTCGCCTTTCATGGTAAGCACTGTGCCTTTCTAGGCATGTAGCACTTTGGTCACTATTCAGGAGTGATTTTGGCAAATTCTTCCTGGCAGATTTAGTTCAGAAATTTCAGGCTATTCAGGTGTTAACTGTGCACCACAAGGGTATAAATATTTTATTCACTGTATTAACATGACATATTAAAAGCTTTGTAACAATAATGTATGTCTCAGCAGCAAATAAAAAAAAAAGGAAAAACTTAAAAAATTGTAAGTATTACGGTAGCCAATTTTCTGTTCTGGTGCGCATACTGCACCAATTTCACAGGTACAGTGTCAACCTGATTTACAAATTGGGAAATTCTGCTGTGCATCCCCATAAGAAACAGAAACATTAATTAATAACTGTGTTTGGTGATGCTGCCATCTTGTGGAAAAAGGAAGTACAACATTACAAAAATCCTCTTCCGAACTTCCTATTCCATCACCTAACTGTATCGATTTGTTTTTACTCACCAATGTGTAGTTCTATATTGTATGCGATAACCTTATGCAGTTTCATTATCAGGGCTGAAACTAAATAAGCCCCTATATTCTTGTATAGTTAATATTCAATTATTGTGTGGTACAGAAACCACACCGTGCCTGCAGTTAGACATTTTGTACTACCAAGCACCTACGAGATCTTGACTGTCAACCTAATCACAGACACATCCATGACTTACTTTTGGTGCTGTTAGCATTTAGGACCAAATCACGAAGACAGAATCCAGTAAAGCTAATTTTGCAAACCTGGCATGTGTGCATAAAATGTGGTGTGTACATATGTTTAAGGACAATTGTCCCAATATACAGGCATAAAAGAATAGATCAACTGTGCATTTGTTTGTTTCTACCATCAATAGATACAGGATTCAAGTTCTACAATAGCCTTTGAGGCTGGGTTCACTCTGGTATGACAAACGCTCCGACATTGGGAGCACATGACATGTATAAATCAATGGTTCCCTATGAAAGCCGCCTTAACTGGTCCAACACAAGTCAGTACAACTTTGAAAAGGGTTCCTGCACTACTTTAGTCCGACTTTGATCCTATCTCAGCCCATTGAATATCATTGAAGTTGGATCATTGTCTTAACTGATACGACTTTGGCATGCGACTTGTGCTCTGAGGATCTTGAAGGGGAACCCCACGCCAAAGTAAAAAAAAAAAAAAAAAATGCATAGGGTTCCCCCTCTTCGGTCTGGTATGGATTTTAAGGGGAACCCCCACGCAAATAAAATGGCCTGAGTCACTCCCAAAATCCATTCCAGATCCTTATCCGAGCCCCCCCAACCCCAAAGCACATTGTCCCCGTGTTGATGAGGACAAGGGGTCTGTGGGTGGGGGGGCTTATTGGAATCTGGAAGCCCCTTTTGACAAGGGGGTCCCCATATCCTAGTCCCCCCACCCTATGTGAATGAGTATGGGGTACATTGTAAAAAGTGTCAAAAATAAAAACAGTACACAAGTTTTTGACAAAATAATTTATAAAAGTAGCTCCGGCGTCTCTTCCTATTTCTTATCCCTCTGCTGATGTCTTCTCCCCTCTCCGGCCCTTCACCCTCCTCCGCTGATGTCTTCTCTCCTCTTCGGCTCTTCTCCCTCCTCCGCTGATGTCTTCTCCTTGATCTGGTTCTTTCCCTCTCTCTACTGTCTTCTCCCTTTGCGGGGTCTCCCCTCTCCGCTTTCTTCTCCCTCTGTTCTTCCTCTGATCTTCTCTCGACGCTCCCTCCCGCTGTAATGCTAGGTGTGACATTACATATATAACCATGGGGCGTGGCTACCCGGTGACATCAAGAGGCCCTGCCCCCTTGTGACATCACTGCCCCATCATGCCCTGGGCTGTGATGTCACATGGGGCGGGACCTCCTGATGTCACTGGGTGGCCACGCCCCATGGCTATATAAGTAATGGTACACGGCGGACCTAGCATTACAGTGGGAGGAAGAACAGAGGGAGAAGACAGCGTAGAGAGGAAAAGAGCCAGAGAGGGGAGAAGACATCAGCGAGGAGGGAGAAGAGCTGGAGAGGGGAGAAGACATCAGCGGAGGAGAGAGAAGAGCCGGAGAGGGGAGAAGACATCAGCGGAGGAGGGAGAAGAGCTGGAGAGGGGAGAAGACATTAGCGGAGGAGGGAGAAGAGCCGGAGATGGGCGAAAACATCATCGGAGGAGGGAGAAGAACCGGTGAGGGGAGAAGACATCAGTGGAGGAAAAGGAAAAACATTTTGCGTATAAAATATAAAAACATTATAAATACACATTCCCCTTTTTTGGATAAGTGATCACATACCCTCTCTTCTCAGCTGCACAGGAAGGGGGGGGCTACACAGGTCTCCCCAGTGCATTGCTGTGTGTGGGGGGGGGCTCTCAGGACAAGTGTGATCATTGGAGAATTGCAGGCTAGAGAACTGACCATGCTGTGCTATCCAGCTCAGTGTGGTCAGTTTTTAATAGGAAAGCAGAGGGACTAGCAGGAACTCCAGGGATTTCAGGATTTGGAAGCAATACAAAGAGAACAGGATACTTTTTCATACAAGCACATGGTACAGCAGACACCTGTCAGGATTATGAAATGGTAGGTTGACATATTCTTTCACTGTGTGGCTAGCCATTTTTTCTTTAGTTCAAAATTACCTTTTCTGCAGTCAAGACTTTATTTACACACTGCTTGAGCTGGTGTCTACATAGCAGATATGTAGATCAGCTATCCTCAGCAATAGCTGGAGGCCATACCCAGACCCCACTGTACTGGACAGTTGTTGGGTCTGCCTGGAATGTGACCTTCAGACACTGGGTTCTGCTTGTGATCCTTTTCTAACCTCTATTTTTAGCCGTGGTTCAGGTCCAGAGCTGTGGCACATTCTTTGAAGACTCGTTAACGAGTCGGCCATGTTGACTAAACACCACCAGCCATTGGGGAGCCATGGTTACATCCTTTTTACTGTTGGTCTGTGAGAGAAGGATTAAAATGCTGAGGAATTGATTTCTGCACCACTAAGTAGTATGTGGTGAGTATGCACATTCCATTCTTTTTTCCTACCATTCAGTGTGAAGTAGCACTTTCCTGCCACTGCTTCTTATCTCAAGAGACAAAGGATTTCACCTCTCTTGCTGCCACCTACTGTGTCACCTCTGTCAATTGAACTCCTCCTGCTTCCAACACTTGGTTCTTCATTGCTCAATATTTTTACCTTATATTAGAACCGAGTTGTTTCCTTTTTATCATGTCAGATTTCAAACAAAAGAGGGGCCTCTCTTACTCACAAACAGTTCCAGGACAGCCTACAGTGTACCCTCTCGAGGACCTTACACCCAACAACCTGGAATGGTGTCTCTGGCTTGATTTTAGGAGCCAAATTGCAATTTTAATTACTGACTCTGACCACTGGGGACATCATTATCTGCTCTGCCTGCAGTTTTATCAGTTTCTGTTCCTTCATTTGCATAGGCTGTATCTACTAAAGGGTTTCAAAAATTCATCAGATATGGTCGTCCCTGGGGAGTCTCAGCCTAAGGCCTCATGCACACAGGTCGTTTTTTTGACTGTTTTACAGCTGCTGTTTTTAGCTGCAGACATTTTTTTTTCCTACAGTCAATAAACCCTCCATCATGTTATCCTATGTGTTAATGCACACATAAGCTGTTATCAACTATTTTTAGCAGTGACATTTTTGAGCTGTAAAAAAAAAAAACCAAGACCAGAGGGTTCTGAGAGACTTTTTTCAGCTGTAAAAACATTCAAACGCTCAACAACGTTGTTCCCCAACGTTTTTGGACGTTTTAGATCAATTGGAAAAAAAACAAAAATTGCTGGCCCTTTAAAAACACGAAAAAACTGCGGTAATTTAACGCTGGTAAAAGCTGAAAAAAATCACTGATAAGCTACTGACTTTTTTTTTGACGTTTTTTTTAAAGTCCTGTGTGCATGAACAGTTATGGCATGGATTTTAACCACTTGCCGACCGCCAACCGCAGGTTGACGGCGACAAAGTGGTTCGTTATCGCAAATCGCCGTCATACGACGGCGGCTGCGATAACGCGCACTGTGAGCGCGCTTGGTGAAACAGCGGCAGTTGGACGCCAACCGCCAGCCGTTCACCAATTTTAGGTACGGTATTGACAAGTACGTGTGTCCTGAAATTTTTTTTGCAGTTTTT
>BLSH010319659.1:521432-537242 GCA_018402905.1 Glandirana rugosa | reverse complement strand
TGTTATACAAGCTGTACACTCACTACTTTACATTGTAGCAAAGTGTCATTTCATCAGTGTTTCAGCGCACATATGATACATACTCCTGCCAGGCTGTTTAAAAGCATCTAAACGTATATAGCAAAAAATGCAAAAATACGGGGGTTTGGTCACACTGAATGGCCATGAAGTGCTTAAGCCCACTGACTGCTGAAAAGTACCCCGTTTTAACAGTGGGTTCCTACACTGACCTTAGAGTGAATGTTCCTATCTCTTAAACCATGGAAGCAAACACTTCTCTTTATGGGAGACCAGAGGACTCATCCCATAGTTCCCCCCAAATATGTATTTTTTAATCTTTTTTTTTATTTCTTCAGTGTTGTCACATGAAAAGATATAATAAAATATTTAAAAAATGTGAGGGGTGTACTCACTTTTGTGAGATAGAGTATCTATCCATAGCTTGTGGACTCTATAACTTTCCTACAGACTAAACATTAAACACTGATATGGGTTATTTTCACCAAAGAAATTAAGCAGAATACATTTAGGCCTAAAATTATGAAGAGAAATTATTTGCAAATTTTTAAAACAAAAATGAAGAAAAACTCTTTTTTTTTCAAAATTTTCAGTCTTTTTTCATTTAGGCTGGATTCACACCATTGCGGTGCGAATTCCAGCCTGTTTGCTGCTGAGAAGGGGCGGAGCTGCCTGTCCTGTCTGTTCTTACAGCGCAGCAGCTGCGGGGGGAGGGAAGGGGAGGTGCCGCGAGCAGGGGGAAATATCCCCGTTCAATGCAGAACATATCTCTGTGTTAGATGTGTTCCCATTGAACTTAATAGGGTGGGAATTTGCACCGCATTGCACAGAAAACGTACACATTTTCTGTGCAATGCGGAGTGCGAATGCGCTGCACCTATGTGAACCTGACACATTGAAAACAACGTGTTTTCAAGTGTCATGAGAATTGGATGCGGTGTAAGCCGCATCCAATTCTGATATGTGTGAACCCAGCCTCATTTAGCAAAAAATAAAAATAAAAAACCTAGGTGAATAAATTATCACCAAAAGAAAGCTCTATTTGTGTCAATAAATGATAAAAATGTAATATGGGCACAGTGTTACATGTCCACAATTGTCATTCAAAGTGTGACAGAGCCGAAAGCTGAAAATTGGCCTGGGCAGGAAGGGGGTGAAAGTGCCCGGTATTGAAGTGGTTAAGGACTATGCTGTAGCCCCTTTGTATTATATACAGTATAGTCATTAGCTATGAGTTAAGCCCCGTACACACGGTGCGCCGGTCGTATGAAAACGGTCGTACGACCACTTGTTGTACGATCATCCAACCGTTAGTACGCGCGATTAGAACAGCAGAAGTTGGATGAGCAAACTAGAAAACTTTGGTTGTACAACAAGCGGACGTACAACCGTTGTATCGTGTGTACAGAGAAGTTGGTCCAACAAGTTGTACTGTGCAAAACACGCATGCTCAGAAGTCAGGAAACGTTTGTGTAAACCTACGTTCCTAATTCACAAATCACATTAACCTGAACTTCCTCTTTATACACTCGTAACACAACTCTACCTTCGGCTTGGTCGTACGATCGCTTAGTGCATGTCAGTACTCGAGATACATCAGCCAACATACGATTTGGGCCGATCGGTCGTACGGCCGTCGCACCGTGTGTACGAGGCTTAAGGCTTTGGCTGAAATATGTTAGCGTTCTGTTGGGTTTGTTTGGATGTCCCAGATCACTTCTCTTTTTTTATTAATACATTTGAACAGTACAAAGACATATATGTCTTACATGTTATACAAAAGATAGATAGTAAACAGTCTATGCAGATAAAGCACAAAAGAAAAGAGGTTGTAAGCAGAAATAAAACAAATCAACAGATCACTTCTCTCTTACCAAATAAAGAACTGTGAGGGATTGTTATCGGACTTTAGCTCTCTTCGATTTTACATCTCACTCAGTTTCATCTTATTCCAAATAACTTTCATAGTCAGGAAAAAAAGGACATCTAAATAGATGTTATAAATATGAGAAAAATATTTGAACTAATTAAGTCGATAAAATCAGGAAATCAGGAAATCAAGTTTAAGATCATATAACCATTTTGCCTCACTTTGCAGATTATGTTTATCAAAATCTCCACCCCTTGCACTAAGGTAGATTCTATCCAAGAAAGAGAAATGCCAGCCATCTGTTTGATAATTGTGGTGTCCAGCAAATTGACTCCCAATAGGTGTTTGTAAGTTCCCATTACATATAACATATGTGTAATTATAGATTCTTTGCCAAAGGGCACGTTTCATTTTACCTACATAGTAGACTCCACATTTACATGTCAATAGGTAAATAACACCAATGACTGTACAATTTAAAAAACACTGGGCCCTATATATCTCCCCATTCAATAGCCTGAAGCCTGTTCCATTATGTGTTTTTTAACAGTCCATGATCCACATTTGTATGTACCTTGAGGAAAATGCCTGCATGGGTTCCTTTTATTGGAAGCTTGGACTCTAGCTTATCATGCAATGAGAAGCCTTTTTAAAAAATGATATTGGGGACATCCTTAATACATTTAGAGACAAACACATCATTTTTACTATATATCAATATCTATTCAGGATCTTCCCTTTCTGACCTGAGGAGCTTGGTAATTAGTATTGATGTCGTTTTATTTTTCAAATACCTGTGAATGGCTATCCTGATACAACAGTAGGTGTCTAGGGCTATTAATGGCTTGTTTTTTTTTACCATTTCAGAGTTTTCTTACTGTATCCTCACCTTGAAGGTCATATTTAACCGGTTCCACACCGCCTGCCATGTATTCACGACGGCAGCGTGGAAGCTCAGCGCGAATCGCCGTAATGGCCGCTAGGGGGCGCGCACGCATGCCCGCCGTACTCCTGAGGAGTGTGCCCGCGGCTCGGGCGGACCCGATGTCCGCAGGCGAGCCGCGATGAGCAGCCACAGTCAAAGAATGGGGAACCGCCAATGTGAACATGGCGGTTCCCCGCTCTATTAGTGTGGGCATAGATCTACTGATCCCTGTCACTGAGATCAGTTAGATCTCTCATGCCCATGGTAGCCCTGCCCCCCCCCCCACAGTTAGAACACACCCAGGAAACACAGTTAACCCCTAGATCTCCCCCTGCAGGTTAACCCCTTCACTGCCAATGACATTTATACAGTAATCAGTGGACATTTAAATTTCTGATCGCTGAATAAATGTCATTGGTCCCAAAAAAGTGTCAAAAATGTCCGACATGTCCGCCCCAATATCGCAGTCCCGCTAAAAATCGCAGATCGCCGCCATTAGGCCTCATACACACGGGCGTCTGATAATAAATAAGCAAAACGCCGGGTCCGACGTTTTTGAAAAAATCTGCGTTTATTGCGGCGTTTTGCATCGGCGTTAGCAAGCGTTAATAAGCGTTAGCAAGTGTTAATAAGCGTTAGTAAGCGTCTGCGTCAAAAGGCGTTATTATATCGGCGTTAAAAAACGCGATCTAAGCGGCGTTTTGCATCGGCGTCAAGCGGCGCTTTGCATCGGCGTCAATAAGCGTTAATAAGCATCAGTGCTAAATATCGTTTTTTATTTAAAGACATCCCACAGATATTTTACACTCCAAAATTACCCACAATGCCCTAGAAAAGCAATAAAAAACGTCTGAGACCATGTGACGGTGCCATTTTGGTTGGAGAGAGAGAGGAGAGAGTACGTTGTCGGAGTTTGTTGGTGTTTGTTCGGAGTGTGCGGTTTTTTTGTGATCTTGCAAGATCATCTTCTTATGGATCCTCTAGTCCAAAAGGTTGATGAGGCAATCCTGCTCATCACCTTGCGGAGGATGCGGAGAAGGAGGCGGTTGGAGGAGGAGAGATCCAGCAGGCGACTTCGCATGTGGACCCATCCCCTGGTAGCCCAGCGGCTGTCTGTGGGGTACTTCACCCAAATGTACACCCAGCTGCGTACACACCTGGATAAATTCCAAAATTTCACCCGGATGTCCATCACGCTGTTTGACGAGCTGCTGGAGAAGCTGTGTCCCCAGTTGACCCTGATGGACACCGAGATGCGGCATGCCATTTCACCAGAGGAAAGGCTGCTGGTGACACTCCGGTAAGTAAAAAATTTATAAAAATATGCTAATGGTTTAGGGGGTATGTTTTACTAAATTATGCGCTAATAGGGCTTCTCTTTAGGGGTTAGGGGACAGGCTTAGAAGTAGGTTTTAGGGAATAGGGTTAAAAGTACGCATTTTGTTGAGGGGGTATGTTTGACTAAATTATGCGCCAATAGGGCTTCTCTTTAGTAGGGGACAGGATTAGAAATAGGTTTTAGGGAATAGGGTTAAAGGTACGCATTTTGTTGAGGGGGTATGTTTGACTAAATTATGCGCCAATAGGGCTTCTCTTTAGTAGGGGGCAGGATTAGAAGTAGGTTTTAGGGAATAGGGTTAAAAAGTATGCATTTTGTTTAGGGGGTATGTTTTACTAAATTATGCGCTAATAGGGCTTCTCTTTAGGGGTTAGGGGACAGGTTTAGAAGTAGGTTTTAGGGAATAGGGTTAAAGGTACCCATTTTGTTTAGGGGGTATGTTTTACCAAATTATGCGCTAATAGGGCTTCTCTTTAGGGGTTAGGGGACAGGCTTAGGAGCAGATTTTGGAGAATAGGGGTTAATGGTATGTAATAAGGTCAGGGAATATTGTTGCCGCTTTTACGCTGTTTTTATTTTAATATTCTTTCATTTGTATGTTATTTTAGGTTCCTAGCGACCGGACAGACTTATGTGTCACTGCACCAATATTCTCTACTCGGTGTAATGACGATATCAGTGGTAGTGCGTACCACATGCGTGGCAATCTGGGAGGAGCTACGGTCAGTGGAGATGCCGGAGCCCACTGAGCAAATGTGGGAATCTATCGTTGAGTTATTCTGGGAGAAGACGCAGTTCCCAAATTGCATCGGAGCCCTGGATGGGAAACATATCCGGGTAAAGAAACCTCCCAACTCCGGCTCCTCTTTTTTTAATTATAAAAAATTATTTTCAGTAGTCTTGCTGGCATTAGCTGATGCAAATCTGAAGTTTATTTTCGTGGATGTGGGAGCATTTGGCAGCCAAGGTGATGCCCGGATATTCCGGCAATCTGCATTTGGACGTCATTTGATGGAGGGAAGCCTAAACATCCCACACAGCAGGCCACTTCCCGGAACTGAACAGCCAAGTATGCCCTTGGTGATGGTCGCAGACGAGGCATTTGGACTGTCAGAAAATCTGATGAGGCCATATAGTGGCTCTGGACTCAGCCGAGAAAAAAGAACATTCAATTACAGACTAAGCCATGCACGCCGCTTGGTTGAGTGTGCGTTTGGGGTGTGCACAGCAAAATGGCGTGTGTTGCTGTCTGCTATGCAACTCGACGTTGAAAACGCAGTAAGGGTGGTCCTGGCATACTGTGTGCTACACAATTGTCTAAGAAATCATGACAGCAGTAACGTGGAACCGGAGCCAAGCAACCCAAGCCATCGGGTACAATTCATGGACCTTCGTCCAACTGCACGTACCATGACGATCCGAAATTAATTTGCGTCCTTTTTCGTATCACCGCAGGGAGAGGTGGCATGGCAAGAAAATCATATCTAAAAAGTTTACAAGAATCATCTTTTCTACTCTGTAAACATTTCTTTGAATAAAAATATCATATTCAATTTATTTATTTTTGTGTCTATGTTTACTCAATGTTTTTACAAGTACTTTTCATTCTGCATGGGCCAATCGGATGCTGAACCCATATATGAGCTCAGTATCCGTTTGTCCCATGCAGGATGAAAAGTCACATTTTCTATTCTGCATGGCCCAATCGGATGCTGAACCCATATATGAGCTCAGTATCCATTTGTCCCATGCAGGATGAAAAGTCACATTTTCTATTCTGCATGGGCCAATCGAATGCTGAACCCATATATGAGCGCAGTATCCGTTTGTCCCATGCAGGATGAAAAGTCACATTTTCTATTCTGCATGGGCCAATCGGATGCTGAACCCATATATGAGCTCAGTATCCGTTTGTCCCATGCAGGATGAAAAGTCACATTTTCTATTCTGCATGGGCCAATCGCGTGCTGAACCCATACATGAGCTCAGTATCCGTTTGTCCCATGCAGTAAGAAAATAGGTGCTAATATAGATCCTATTTAATTAACCCCTCCAGGTCCGCGCTATTGCCGATTTACGGCTCCAGCGCGGACCTGAAATGCCGGGAGGACGTCCATGGACGTCCTCCCACTGCGCATGCTCCCGCGCGCCCCCTGGAGGCAGCGGCGGCGCGCGCCGCACGCTGCGCGAGCGTGCCCGCGGGTCGGGCGGACTCGATGTCCGCCCGAGACCCGCGATCACTCTCAGGAGCCTCAGAACGGGGAACCGCCGTTGTAAACACGGCGGTTCCCCGTTCTTTGACAGGGGGCATAGCAGATCTACTGATCCCTGTCACTGGGATCAGTTAGATCTGTTATGTCCCGACCAGCCATGCCCCCCCACAGTTAGAACACACCCAGGGAACATATTTAACCCCTACACTGCCCCCTGCAGGTTAACCCCTTCACTGCCAATGACATTTATACAGTAATCAGTGGACATTTAAATTTCTGATCGCTGAATAAATGTCATTGGTCCCAAAAAAGTGTCAAAATGTTCCGACATGTCCCCCCCAATATCGCATTACCGCTAAAAATCGCAGATCGCCGCCATTACTAGTAAAAAAAAAAAAAATAATAAAAACGCCATAAATCAATTCCCAGTTTGTAGACGCGATAACTTTTGCGCAAACCAATCAATATACGCCGTTTGCGATTTTTTTTTTTGCCAAAAATATGTAGAAGAATAAATATCGGCCAAAACTGATGAATAATTTTTTTAATGGATTTGTACTTTAGCAAAAAGTAAAAAATATTGTTCTTTTTTGCAAAATTGTCGCTCATTTTTTGTTTATAGCGGCGATCAGAAATGACGCAGAGGGGATCAAATACCACCAAAAGAAAGCTCTATTTGTGGGAAAAAAAGGACGCAAATTTTATTTGGGTACAACGTCGCACGACCGCGCAATTGTCATTCAAAATGCGACAGCGCTGAAAGCCAAAAATTGGTCTGGGCAGGAGGGGGGTTTAAGTGCCCAGTAAGGAAGTGGTTAATAATAACTCCGAAACAATATTACTTGAATGCAAAATAAATTTTTATTTACAACTCGTGGTAAGTTGGCTGAGAGCCATGGGGATAGGGGGATTGTGAAGAGGGGGGGTAGGTGTGGGGTTGGTGCTCCCGATATTGGGCTTGGAGTGGAGGTGGACAGGCTTCATAAAATTGTTGAGGGTGGGGGTTCGGGGGCATGGCGGGTGGTGGCTGGTGCTGAGGAGGGGACTGGTAGAGAGAGGGGGGTTGTAGCACTGCTGAGCTTATAGAGGACATTGGGGGAACGGGAAATAAAGGGTATGGATCGGTTGAAGGAGTATTTCTCCTCAAAAACTCAGTACATATTTCACTCAACCGATCCATACACGCCATCCGATGTTCTACCCCAACGCGCTCCATTTTATGATAGAGGAAGCGACAGAAAGAGGCGGTTGTGTCCCTCGGGTCCAAAAAAGGATCCAGGCTCCGCCTCTCCTGACGCACCTCGCTCAGCAGTGCTAGGAGCCTATCCTCTCCCTCCGAGTCCAAGATCGCACCACCCCTCTATTACTGACCACGGCCACGTCCACGCCCACGCCCACGCCCAGGGCCGCGTACACCAAGGCGAGTGGGCACCTCCCCGTGATCATGGATTCCGCTTCTTGCCTATGAAAGAAAAAAACAGAGATTGGTATGCAGTTACATAGAACAGCAGACATTGCGATGGTCATGCTGACGGGTGGAGACTTACCTCAGGTGTTGGCTCCGTGGCGGGGCAGCCAACATCACTGCCATACGATACCCATGCAGCGTTGTACGCAGCGCTGGTAGAGGGTCTGTCCACCTCCTGCTCCGTCTCTGACTCCGTTTCCGGCTCTGGCTCCCGCTGCCTTTTATGCCCCAATATATTCGAGGTTGTTCTAAAAGAAAATTAAAATGACTACAACATATTGTTACAATAAAAAACAAAAACAAAAAAATTTAGCTAAACTCACTCTCTGCTGCTATTCAAAATGGACTGCCGCATAAAGAGCAGATTCTTTGCGTGCATGTGCGGCTTTTTGGTGGGTGCAGCTGCCCCTGACGTGGACGCTCTCTCCTCGTCTGTGATGTCTCTCCTGACGCGGTCCTGCATCGGCGTTAGTGAGCGTTAGTGAGCGTCGGCGTCAATAGGCGTTTTTTTTAAAAGTCCTCTGCTATTTTTCAACCTAAAAACGCCGGCGTTAAAAAACGCTTGTTAACGCCGGTACGGCGTTAGCGAGCGTTTTGCCGATTGGCGTCAAAAAATGGCAAAACGTTACAGCTACAGAACGCGATGTTCCCGCGTTCTAAAAACAGCTCACTAACGCCGACGCCCTCTACTGCTCACAAACGCCGGCGTTTTTAGAGGGCCATTGAATAACATGGAGAGCTGCAAAAAATGCCTACAAACGCCAGCGTCCAAAACGCCCGTGTGTATGAGGCCTAACTAGTAAAAAATAAAAAATAAATAAAAACCCCAGAAATTAATTCTCATCATCCGTAAACGCGGCCACTTTTGCGCAAACCTATCAATAGATGCCGGTTGCGATTTTTTTTACCTAAAATATGAGGAAGAATATAAATCGGCCAAAACCGATGAAAAAAAATGTTTTTTTATATATATTTTTTTTTTTGGATTTGTATTTTAGCAAATAGTAAGAAATTTGGATTTTTTGCAAAATTGTCGCTCTTCTTTTGTTTATAGCGGTGATCAGAAATGACGCAGAGGTGATCAAATGCCACCAAAAGAAAGCTCTATTTGTGGGAAAAAAAGGACGCAAATTTTGTTTGGGTACAATGTCGCACGACCGTCCAATTGTCAGTTAAAGCGACGTAGTGCCGAATCGCAAAAAGTGCTCTGGTCAGGAAGGGGGTAAAACTTTCCGGGGCTGAAGTGGTTAATATGTTTACTGCACATGACCTTCAGAGCTGCCTTGGACACCCTCATCAAGGATGTTACTGGGGGTAAAAGTACTACTCTACTCCAACATCTGCTCCAGCAAAAGAAGCCTAGACCTCAAGCTGTGAAGACTCATCCCTCCCTTAGGCTGGACTCACTTTGGTACGCCAAACGCTCCGACATTGGGAGCACATGTTGCATGACGTGTATAAATCAATGTTTCCCTATGAGAGCCACCTTAACTATTCTGACACAAGTCGGTCCGACTTTGAAAAAGGTTCCTGCATTACTTTCGTCCAAGGTTGGTCCAACTTCAGCACATTGAATATCAGTGAAGTCGGATCAAAGTCAGATCATCGTTTTAACTGATCCGACTTTGGCATGTGACTTGTGCTCTGAGAATCTTGATGGGAAATGCCACACCAAATTAAAAAAAAAACAAGTTCCCCCTCCTAGGCCATACCAGGCCACATGCCCTCAACATGGAGGGTGAGTGCTTTGGGGCAGGGGGGGACTCTTCCCGACAACCCCCAGATCCCGGCCCCCCACTCTATGTGAATGAGTATGTTGTACATTGTACCCAGTGGTGTATCATCCATGGGTGCAGGGTGTTCACTGAACGGGCCCACTAATTTCATGATACGCCCCTGATTGTACCCCTACCAATTCACCTAAAAAAAGTGTCAAAAATATAAAACAGTACGCAGGTTTTTGACAAAGTAATTTATTAACCACTTCAGCCCCGCAAGGATTTTCCACATTAGGACCAGAGCACTTTTTGAGATTTGGCACTGTGTCGATTTAACTGAGAATTGCGTGGTCATGTGATGTTGTACTCAAATTAAATTTGCACCCTTTTTTCCCCACAAATAGAGATTTCTTTTGGTGGTATTTGATCACCTCTGCGTCATTTTCTGATCACCGCTATGAACAAAAAAAGAGCGACAATTTTGCAAAAAAAAACAATATTTCTTACTTTTTGCTAAGATACATATCAAAAAAAAAAAAATGTATTCAACGGTTTTGGCCGATTTATATTCTTCCTCATATTTTTGTTAAAAAAAAAATCGCAATCTGCGTTTTTTGATTGGTTTGCACAAAAGTTGCTGCGTTTACAAACCATGAGAATTAATTTCTGGCGTTTTTACAATTTTTTTTTTTTTTACTAGTAATGGCCGCGATCTGCGATTTTAATCGGGACTGTGATATTGGGGCAGACATGTCGGACATTTTTGACACTTTTTGACACTTTTTTGGGACCAATGACATTTATTACTGTATAAATGTCATTGGCAGGGAAGGGGTTAACCTGCAGGGGGCACTCTAGGAGTTAACTGTGTTCCCTGTGTGTGTTCAAACTGTGAGGGGGTTGGGCTGCCAAGGGCACCAGAGATCTAACTGATCCCAAGTACAGAGATCAGCAGAACTCTGACATGCCGCCGGTCAGAACGGGGAACTGCCGTGTTTACATCAGCGGTTCCCCATTCTGGCTCTGTCACAGGCTATCGCAGGTCGCCGGCGGACATCGAGTCCCCCTGACCCGCGGCCCCGCTCAGGGAGCGTGTGGCGGGCACACTCGCCCCCTACCCGTCGTGCACGCAAGTGACAACTATAGGCGGCGATTTGCGGGACAGAACCACGCTGTCCCCACTTATAGTCACTACACGGTCGGCAAGCGGTTAAGGCAGCTCTTGTGTCTCTTCTTCCGATTTCTTCTCCCTTTGGTGATGCGTTCATCCTCCGGTTCTTCTCCCTCCACTGATGACTTCCACTGGTTTGGTTCTTCTCCCTCCGCTGATGTCTTCTTCGGCTGCCGGTTCTCCTCTCTCCACTGTCTTCTCCCTCTGTTCTTCCTCCGATCTTCTCCCGACGCTCGCTCCTGCTGTAATGCTAGGTCCGCAGTGTGCTATTACTTATATACAGTCAGGTCCATAAAGATTGGGACATCGACACAATTCTAATCTTTTTGGCTCTATACACCACCACAATGGATTTGAAATGAAACAAAAAAGATGTGCTTTAACTGCAGACTTTCAGCTTTAATTTCAGGGTATTTACATCCAAATCAGGTGAACGGTGTAGGAATTACAACAGTTTGTATATGTGCCTCCCACTTTTTAAGGGACCAAAAGTAATGGGACAATTGGCTGCTCAGCTGTTCCATGGCCAGGTCTGTGTCATTCCCTCATTATCCCATTTGCAAGGAGCAGATAAAAGGTTCAGAGTTTGTTTCAAGTGTGCTATTTGCATTTGGAATCTGTTGCTGTCAACTCTCAATATGAGATCCAAAGAGCTGTCACTATCAGTGAAGCAAGCCATCATTAGGCTGAAAAAACAAAACAAACCCATCAGAGAGATAGCAAAAATATTAGGTGTGGCCAAATCAACTGTTTGGAACATCCTTAAAAAGAAAGAACGCACCGGTGAGCTCAGCAACACCAAAAGACCCGGAAGACCACGGAAAACAACTGTGGTGGATGACCGAAGAATTCTTTCCCTGGTGAAGAAAATACCCTTCACAACAGTTGGCCAGATCAAGAACACTCTCCAGGAGGTAGGTGTATGTGTGTCAAAGTCAACAATCAAGAGAAGACTTCACCAGAGTGAATACAGAGGGCTCACCACAAGATGTAATCCATTGGTGAGCCTCAAAAACAGGAAGGCCAGATTAGAGTTTGCCAAACAACATCTAAAAAAGCCTTCACAGTTCTGCAACAACATCCTATGGACAGATGAGACCAAGATCAACTTATACCAGAGTGATGGGAAGAGAAGAGTTTGGAGAAGGAAAGGAACAGCTCATGACCCAAAGCATACCCCCTCATCAGTGAAGCATGGTGCTGGTAGTGTCATAGCGTGGGCATGTATGGCTGCCAATGGAACTGGTTCTCTTGTATTTATTGATGATGTGACTGCTGACAAAAGCAGCAGGATGAATTCTGAAGTGTTTCGTCAATATTATCTGCTCATATTCAGCCAAATGGTTCAGAACTCATTGGATGGCGCTTCACAGTGCAGATGGACAATGACCCGAAGCATACTGCGAAAGCAACCAAAGAGTTTTTAAGGGAAAGAAGTGGAATGTTATGCAATGGCTAAGTCAATCACCTGACCTGAACCTGATTGAGCATGCATTTCACTTGCAGAAGACAAAACTGAAGGGAAAATGCCCCAAGAACAAGCAGGAACTGAAGACAGTTGCATTAGAGGCCTGGCAGAGCATCACCAGGAATGAAACCCAGCGTCTGGTGATATCTATGCATTCCAGACTTCAGGCTGTGATTGACTGCAAAGGATTTGCAACCAAGTATTAAAAAGTGAAAGTTTGATTTATGATTGTTAATCTGTCCCATTACTTTTGGTCCCTTAAAAAATGGGAGGCACATATACAAACTGTTGTAATTCCTACACCGTTCACCTGATTTGGATGTAAATACCCTGAAATTAAAGCTGAAAGTCTGCAGTTAAGGCACATCTTGTTCATTTCATTTCAAATCCATTGTGGTGGTGTATAGAGCCAAAAATATTAGAATTGTGTTGATGTCCCAATATTTATGGACCTGACTGTAGGCATGGGGAGTGGCCACCCTGTGATGTCATCTGTAGGCCCCATCCCTTGTGATGTCACCGCAGTGGGGCATGATGCAGACCCTGTGTTTAAATGTAAATAACCTCCATTGATATGTAAATAGTGGTGGCATTCATATGTAAATAGTGGCGGCCGGTGGCATTGATATGTAAATAAAGGCTGCATTCATATGTATATTACGCCCCCCCCCCTGCCCCGAGGTCATATCCACCATCACTGATACTGAAAGCTGCCCACTGGGGAGACAAAGGGGCATGCTTCAAAGTCCTGCCTGCAACTGTGGTCATTAAGCCCAACATCAGCTTGTTCTTCAAATGTAAGCAAATTGGTGGAGGGAGGGTAGTGTGGGGTGTGCAGAGGTAGACAGAGAGGGAATTACAGTTTGGGGTGCACAGGTGAGCAATGAGGGGATGTATTGAGGTAAGGAAGGTGGGGGCAAAGATGAGCAGAGGAGGCAGGTAGAGTTAAAAGGGGGGAGGTTTGGAGTGGAGAGGATGGGGGAGGTTTGGGGTGCAGAGGTTGGCAGGGGGTTTTAGGAGGCAAAGGTGTAATGACGGGGTGGATAAAGATGTAGGTCACTTGCAGGACAGCCCATTCATTTCAATGGGCTGCTCTATGCGCTAGAAATGCAGAAGAAAGCCCCTAACCCTTTTTCAAAATCACATGGTGCCACAGCACAACAGTAGATGCGTGAGGGTGCAATTAACAATTGATGGCACTGCTGTGTATCTGCTAAAGGGCAGCACATTTCTGTGGTGTCAGGAAAGAGACTTTGCATTCCCCAGTCCATGGTGTGCAGGCAGTGAGGAGATCATGTGCTGTAGCCTCTAGCAACCAATCATTGAACAGTAATGATGTGCAGTAACCCCTAGCAACCAATCAGTGAGCAGTATTGATGTACAGTAATCTCTAGCAACCAATAAACAAGCAGAAATCATGTGCTATAACCTCTAGCAACAAACCAGTGAGCCGTAATGTGTGCAGTAACCTGTAGCAACCAGTCAGTAAGCGGTAATGATATGCTGTAACCTCTGGCAATCAAGTGCAATCACTGCCTGATCTGATTCAGTAAACTGATTTTGAGTCTAGCTGCTATTTATTGTATATCTCAGAGCAGGTGGAGAGCGAAATTGCATGTGTGGGGGGGAGCCCAAGCCAATGTTGCCCAGGGTCCAATCAATATTAAAGACGGCCCTGGCATGATGGCCGTATGTCCAATATAAGATGCAGAGATTTATAAAATGATTGCATGGCAGATTGTAGTTGAATTCACTCCAATTGTTAAACCTTGTTTGAGATTAGTTGATGGGAGGCCACAAGCAGAATATACCTGTGTGAGAAGGAGCTGAAGGAAGCTGTACTCATATACAATATGTGGATTTCATTAAAGAATCAAATCAGTGATGATTATGAATGCATAAAGTTTCATCAATATAGATGTAGAATGTGATCTGAAATAAGAGGATGAGGATCGAAGCCCGGAGTGTAAACCAAACAGATGAATGGAATCCTGCAAATATAACAACTAGCAAATGAGGCACTTTGTATCTATAATTTTCTGCTGCAACAACAAAAAAGATAGTATTTTACCACAGAGATATAGTGTTGCAAAAGTTTTAAAGGCCCGCCTTGTGAAATATAGATACAATGCATGCACAGTTATTAAGGATTGGTGCAGGTTGCTCATAACTATAGTTTATACCAATCTGCAGGGAATCCCTTTGGTGGCTTTTTAACAACAGACCTGTTGTTTTTTGTTTTTTATTGGAGTAGGGTTAAAAGTATCCTGATATATTTTTGTAATAGTAAAGTATTTTTTATTATACTCTTTATAGTTTGGGAGTGCAGGTTTCCCTTATTTTTTCAGCCTTTGTTCAGATTATTGGTTCAGTGTTTGGGGTATACACCACATTAGGATTACATCTTAATTGTATTGGTGTAAAACTAGATTATTTATAGAGAAATAGGATGTGGCAGTTGTTACATAGGAATGAGTTGAGAGTTTTATATTTAGATGAGTATTTCAGATTCCTAGGTAACAACGATGGTTTGAACAGGCTACAAACTAGATGCTTCACTTCCAAGCTCATTTCATGTCTTCCAATCTTTTGGTGTCACCATACAGATTAGCAAACCTTCATGTAGCCCTTATGGAGCAAGAGGTTATTGCACCAGTTCCTACACCAGAAAGGTTACAAAGATTTTATTTCAACATTTTTACAGTTCCAAAACTAAAATGCAGCACAAGCCCCTGAATATCTTCATTCTGTCCCAAAATCTCTGCATGTTATTCACTAAGTCTGTCAGGTTGACTTTCTGGCTTTTCCCTAATTTTCCTGCACCTCATCAATTTCTTTGCATTGCTTTGAGTCCTCAACACTTCCACTTTATGGTCATGACATACAGTCTGGTTGTTGTACCCTGTGTATTTGTTAAAGTTCTAGCTCCTGTGCTTGCCTTGTTACACTCCCATGGCATCTCCCTTGTGGGGTATCTGATCTGGATGACCTCATATTATGGAAACAGCTGACATGGGTCCTCACCAACAATGTAGCATAGGTAGTTAAGACCTTGTAAAGGTTCCGTAGGATCTTGACGCTTCAGAAGTCTGCGTTGGAGCCTACTCATCACTTGGAGCATCTGTGCCTGATTCTGGACGCAGCTCAAGTGGACGTCTTTCTAATGCTCTTCAGTCTAAAAGTTGATCACGATGAAGCAGTACCTGCGGAAGTACAGACACACCCCACTATAGGTACCACGCTGCGAATGGGATCTAGAGAAATGGGGCGAACTGCCTTTACAACCCCCGAATCTCCTTTATAGTAATCCCTAAAGTCACTGTGGGTAACTAAAAGGCTTTATTTCAGATAACGGGATGAAGATAGCCAGAGGGACTCCACCAGTATAAGGGCCCTAAGGTTTGGGTACCTCTTTTCACCTAAAGGGTTCTACCCTATATTTCCTCTAAGCCCCCAACATTTCCGTCAAGCGGGGTAAAGAGATCTAGGGTAAGCGTCGCACCATGGATATCACCCCACACAGACATGAAGGCGTCCATGACGAAGTAGCACTAGTTGAAAATCTGACTTCTCGTAATCTTTCTGCAGGTGAACTCGACGCAGGTCTTAGTCCGTGTCTA
>BLSH010319659.1:509344-519774 GCA_018402905.1 Glandirana rugosa | reverse complement strand
CCACTTTTGACGTAAAGGGACGCTTTTTGGTTGCCATGGACATTGTCATGTTTCCAGGCAGAAAGAATGACATTTATTATATAAAAGTGCATGCAGGGCTCTGGGCAAACCACTAGGGACAAAGGGGATGTGTAATGATTTCATACAGTAATGTAATCTATAAGATTACAGTGTACTGTATGTATAGTGTGTGTTTCACTTTTTGAATTTCCCGCCGGTCTCCGTCCCCGTGCGACGCGACGCTCGCAGGGAACGGAGCCCGGCACACAGAGGCATCGGAGCGGCGGACACAGCCCGCAGACACGGCGGGGGACATCGCTGGATCCAGGGGACAAGGTGAGTAGCGCTGCCTGGATCCAGCGATGCAAGCCCGAGTGTGGCTCGGGGTTACCGCTCTTGGTACTGAAAATCCACCCCGAGCCACACTCGGGAATACCGCTAGGAAGGTTAAAAGACTGTGGCTGCCTAAGCCAACTTGCTGGAGTGCCGTCAGCTTCTTGTTTCCTGTGAACCTTGCACCTGCATCTGACTACTGGTTGTAACTCGGCTTGCTCCAGACCTGTAACTCCTCTCCTGGCTTATTCCCGGCTTGTTCCTCTGACTCTCCTTGCTCTGTCTGAACTTCTGTGTATGACCCGGCTTGTTACAAGGACTTTGCTTCTGCCTGAACTCCTGTGTTTGACCCCCGGCTTGCTACAAGGACTCTCTTTTGCCTGATACTCTGTGCATGACCTCTGCTTGTTATATGGACTTTGTCTTTGCCTTTTGCACAGCAATAGGACCTGCTGCCTACCAGAACTTGTTGCTGAACTGTGTCTGTTTTCCAGTGAGTTTGACCCCCAGCCTGGTCTTCCCTGATACACTTCCTAGCACAAGCATTCAAGCAGCCCAGCCAGAGTTCCTGTTTTACCGCAGTTGGCCATGCACATCTCCGCCAGCGTCACCTCCTATCTGCCAGACTCTTCTGGATCCTGTTGGTGACCTATGCCTCTTTGGGCCCTATACCTACTGTTACCTCTCCAGGGGTATAGTGCACTTAGCTGCAAGGGGAGCCACTCTCTACATTTGGCTTCAGATCAGGTATGTGACAGTACAATCCAGCCATGTCAGAGGCCGACAGAGGTGGCTCTCCCCTAGAGGCACTGTGCCAGCAAGTTACCGCTCTCACACAGGCGGTGCAGCGACTCCAGGAAGGCTACTTCCAGCTGGGAGGACGTCTTCAACACCTGACAATGTCACCTGCTGAAGCCAACCCTTCAACTTCCGGCACGGCACCTCCAGCTTCTGCATCAGAACACTCCGCTGCTCCTCCTGCTATGGTGGTTCCTCCTCCTGAGCCTCGTGTACATACCCCCAAAAGATTCCTCGGAGATCGGAGAATGTTTCGGGCCTTTAAAAATGCCTGCACCTTATATCTGGCCCTCCAGCCCAGACTATAAAAGGTTGGAACCCAGGGAAAACGCACAGCAGAGGACTTTACCGTAGACTTCCGCAGATGGTTAGCTGATACAGACTGGAATGATGCGGCTCTTAAGTACCAGTATCGTCTAGGACTGTCCAAAGCCATTAAGGACGAACTGGCCAGAGTCGAGACCCCAGCTACCCTGGAGGGTCTCATTCAACTGTCCATTAAGCTTGACCGTCGCCTACGGGAGCGACGCTCGGAACGTTTTCAGTCTCCTCGTCCAACCTGGATGATGCCCAGGGTGCCACCTGCTGCTGCTCTCCCATCAACACTGCTCCCAACCTCCGCTACAGAAGGGGAACCCATGCAATTGGGGCAGGTCCAGGCTTCTCTCTCCCCAGAGGAGAAGCTATGCCGTCAAAGAGACAACCTCTGCTTTTATTGTGGGGCAACGGGACACTTCCTGCACAGCTGCCCTGTAAGACCTAGTATGTCGTCTCCCCAATATGCTATGAACTTTCAGGTATTCGGATCTTCTCCCACTCACCTTGTTCTCCCTGTTTCTCTACAGGTGGCGGAAGGGGAGGTCCGGCTCCTGGCAATCGTTGACTCTGGAGCCTGCAGTTGTTTTCTAGACGTGGCTCTTGCTCAAAGACTTTATATTCCCCTTAACTACAAGAAAAAGAAATTAGAAGTTCACCTGGCAGATGGGTCCCTGCTTAGTTCTGGACTTATTACGCAAGAAGCCCAACCCATTTTGACTATTACCAACTCCGGCCATCAAGAATTCATCTGCTTCGATGTGTGATGCTTTCCACTGTTTCCTGTCATTTTGGGACTTCCTTGGCTGCAAGCCCACAACCCCCATATTGATTGGATCAAGAAAGAAATCTCCTTCTCCTCCTCGCTTATAGAATTGCTTTGTTCCTGACTCCAGTCATCCTTTCAAGTGTCTGACCATTCAACCCACAACTCAAGTGTACCCCAATTTTCCAGCCATCTATCAGGAATTTTCTGACGTTTTTGACAAAGGTAAGGCCTACACTCTTCCACCACATCAGCCTTACGATTGTCCCATAGACTTACTCCCTGGGGCTGAAATTCCATTTGGGCGCATCTTTCCATTATCAGAAGGGGAACTGGAAGCTCTCCGAATCTACATTGACGAAAACTTGGAAAAAGGTTTCATCCGCTCCTCTTCCTCTCCTGCTGGGGCGTGCATATTCTTTGTTGAAAAAAAGGATGGCTCATTGAGACCCTGTGTGGACTATAGGGAGCTGAATAAGATCACTGTCAAAAACAGATACCCACTCCCCCTCATTCCTGAACCAGAGGTTCCGAACCACAAAAGTCTTCACCAAATTATATCTACAAGGGGCCTACAATCTCGTCCGAATCCGGCCTGGTGATGAGTGGAAAACAGCATTTAGAACCCGATTCGAACATTTTGAGTACTTTGTTATGCCATTCGACCTTTGCAATGCCCCAGCTACTTTTCAACACCTGGTGAATGACATCTTCTGAGATTTCCTGGATCACTTTGTCATCGTGTACCTTGATGACATCTTAATCTTTTCTGCAACCCTGGAACTTCACCGTAGCCATGTAAGAAAGGTACTTACTACACTACGGCAACATGGACTGTTTGTCAAAGCTGAAAAATGTGACTTTTAAAAATCATCCATTCAGTTTTTAAGTCTCATTATTTCCGCCAATGGGATCTCCATGGATCCACAAAAAGTAAAAGCAATCCTTGACCTGCCAGCCCCCTCAGACAAGAAGGGTGTCCAGCGATTCGTTGGCTTCGCCAATTTCTAACGGAGGTTCATTAAAGGCTTTTCCACCATCATTTCCCCCATTACCCAGCTAACCCGCCAGCAGATGTGATTTCAGTGGTCACAAGAGGCCCAAATAGCTTTTGACAAGCTCAAGAAACTGTTCATTTCAGCACCTTCCATGATCACAAGATGGCCGGACATTTTGGAATACGGAAAACCTCTGACTTAGTCCAGCGTTCCTTTTGGTGGCCCAGCCTAATTAAAGATTGTGGGAAGTATGTAAAATCCTGTACAATCTGCCAGGGCAACAAGGGGTCCAACTCTAAGTCCCGGGGTCTATTAAAACCCCTGAAGGGTTTACGACCATTCTGGTCGTAGTTGATCGTCTTTCAAAGATGGCACATTTCCTGCCTATGATAGGCACACCCTCGGCTGTGGAAACCGCCAATATATTTGTGAAAGAGATCATCAGGCTGCATGGAATTCCAGACAACATTGTATCAGACAGAAGAGTACAATTTACTTCAAGATTCTGGAGAGACCTGTGCAAAACCTTGTCCATTGAAGTACAGCTATCCTCAGCCTACCACCCCCAGAGTAATGGTCAGACCGAAAGGACAAACCAGACTTTGGAGCAATACCTACAATGCTTCTGCACCTGCTCACAAGATGACTGGGTATCCCTCCTTCCATGCGCGGAATTTGCCTACAACAATTCCTTGCATACCACCACCAACCAATCTCCATCCTGGGCAAATTTTGGGTTCCATCCCTCTTTTCTCCCCAACATCTTACCAGAAGCCTCAGTCCCTGCAGTCCAAGAGCGGCACTAACCGGCGCGTGCGTGGGCACAAAGCCAATTACAATGCTCTAACCGGCCTAAAAAAAGACTGTGGCTGCCTATGCCAAATTGCTTGATTGTCGTTAGCTTCCTGTGAACCTTGCACCTGCATCTGACTACTTGTTGTGACCCGGCTTGCTCCAGACCTGTAACTCCTCTCCTGGCTTACTCCCAGCTTGTTCCTCTGACTCTCCCGGCTCTGCCTGAACTTCTGTGTATGACCCCCAGCTTGCTACAAGGATTCTGCTTTGCCTGATACTCCGTGCATGACCTCTGCCTGTTATATGGACTTTGCCTTTGCCTGTTGCACAGCAATAGGACCTGCTGCCTACCAGAACTTGTTGCTGAACTGTGTCTGCTTTCCAGTGGGTTTGACCCCCAGCCTGGTCTTCCCTGCTACACTTCCGAGCACAAGCATTCAAGCAGCCCAGCTAGAGTTCCTGTTTGACCGCAGTTGGCCACACACATCTCCGCCAGTGTCACCTCCTATCTGCCAGACTCTTCTGGATCCTGTCGGTGACCTACGCCTCTTTGGGCCCTATACCTACTGTTACATCTCCAGGGGTATAGTGCACTTAGCTGCAAAGGGAGCTACTCTCTACATTTGGCTTCGGATCAGGTACGTGGCACCGGGGCTCTGCTTACTGCTCTGCATCAGACGACTCTGCCAGGCACAAACCCTGCCTTCAGGCTCCAGCTGTCACCAATCAGGCACTGACCCTGGAGTGCCCACTACTCTGATCGGCTATGTAGCACCATGTGACGCTGCTGCTGTACAGGAAAGGCTGGCCAGAAGGGAGAGCGGCCTCTACAAGGCAGAGCTGGCTGTACTGGGATGATCACCAGAGAGTCTCTGACAGAGACAGACAGGTTGGTTTGCTTCCATTCTGTCGGGAGACTCAAGATATATCCTCCAGGCTCCACTGGAGGGTTTTCTGATCAGGATTCAGCCGGACAATGCCACGGCAGTAGTGTACATTAACCATCAGGGGGAACCAGAAGTAGAAAGGATTCCATCCACGGCAAAGCTTCCAGTTCTAGCCTTGTAAACCATTCACATCCCAGAGGTAGACAATTGGCATGCAGACTACCTCAGCTGGCAGCCAGTACAAGGGGGGACGGTCCCCACTTTCAGAAATGTTCCAGAACCTGTGCCACATGTGGAGGACCCAAAACCTGGCCTTCGGATTCAACAACAAATGTACAGGTGATTGTTACAAACGCGGGTATCAGATCCCTGCCCTCCTTACTAACACGTGACCGAGGACTGCACGATCTCACACCACGCTTGTCACTAACACAACAATGCCACTCTCAGCTGCTTCCAGCACAAAGATTTTCCAGCTTGCTGGACCACCATCTAGGTGCCAGCAGCCTGAGAGCATTTGTTACCGGGCTAATTCAATCAATTAACCCTTTCACTGCCACCACCTCTGGATACAAGCCAGAAGACCCGGATCTTAGCAATACCACTTATGATTAACAATTTTCAGAATAAGGTTTAATAATGAAAAGGTCAAAATTGGCGCAGGTAAAATATTTACAGAAAAATGGTGTTACAAAGCAATAAAGACATAATATACAGCAGCAAAGAGATAAGGAGGAATGGAAGGGGAGAAATATATATGCAGTAAATGTCTGTGATTGATCAGAGATTTGTTGATGAGTCCACAGGTTCTCAGATGTTCGTTCTTTGATGGTAAAGTGAGAACTGAGGACTGTCTGGTCTATTCCTTTTTTCTCTGGAAGCAAAGGGGTGGGGCCACATACCCCTGACCACTCACATGAGTAAGGAGGGCCCGTGGGCTGTCCGGGGCGGACCGTGGAATACCAGCCCTCCCTGATATGCAATTTTCTGTATCAAAGTCATATCTCGGAAGATGATTACGGTGCAGTCCCAAAACGAATGAGTTCTAGCTCAGCATAAAAGTTGCATTAAAATAAGTCCAAACACGACAGGTTGTCACTATTCCGTCACTCTGCGAGGAAAAGAAACGACCAGTGGTTTCCCATATGATCGGACTCATAGATGTTTGGATTCAATTTGTTCAGGGTAAAATTCAGCATTCAGCTATGTATTTTTTATTAAGATTTCATGTTCCTGTATGGAGTTACGAAGCATGGGTGAATTCCTAGGTTGTGAATTGATTAGGGGTCTCTGAGAAGGTCACCTCTACTTGAATGTCTCTGTTTTATGACACTCATTATCTCAAGGCATCCTGTGCTATCTTCCTACTGGATTTGGTTTATGGTGTTATGATTAAACCTGCAAGTAACCCCAGGCCCCTTTTATGATTTGTAAGATGAGCCAGGCATTCCTGTCCTGAAGGGAGGGGGGAAACGAGTGAAGTATTGGCAGTATGTGTCTTCTCAAGCCAAAACTGTCATGGCGGGCGTTTGAACAAAATGGTTGCCAGCGTTTCATGTGTCCAGCACGTGATATCATTACAATGATGTGCAGAGATCCTAGGGAAGCAGTGAATGCACTGGTGGATCCATGGGATCAATACAACCTGATCTATGCTTTTTTTCTTCATAAAACCCCCCCCTCTTCTGCTTTGCACATGGACATGGAGGGCTTTTTGGTGATCCTCAAAACTTTGGACTTACTCAGGCAGATGTAAGACTCTGACTTGATCAATCTCCTGGGAGACGATCCGTGGGCTCTTCCAGATTGACTAAATGTTCTATTCCAAGAGCCTATTTAACATCCTGCTTCACAGTCATTGGTTTTAATGGTGTGGCAGTTGAGAACCAGATTTTGAGGGTCAGAGGCTTCTTCATCACCATAATACCCATAATGTTAAATGCTAGCATCAATTTCTGGCCCACATACAGTACTCTGCAGTGTATTTCAGGGGTTCAACCAACCCTCCTTGCTAAGGATTACTAATGTGAGACTCACACTGCCCTTAAAATTATAAAACAAATTTTATGATTTTTTTTGCTAGGGCTTTTTTTTTCAGGGTGCACAGTATACACCTGACACAGGCAAAACTACCTTTGTTTGGTTTGCAGCATGTCACTGCATACACGTAATGCGTGCAACAAAGCAGCACATATTTTTTACCCCTATAGCCATAGAGCCATTAAAGCATTTCTAAAGACATTTTATTGTTATACAAACATGTTATACTTACCTGCTCTGTGCAATTGTATTGTACAGAGTGGTCCCAAATGTCCCCACTTTCAGTACCGTAGGAAGATATATGACTGAGAACCTGACCAATATCACTATGGACTATCAAACACCAACTGTAGATGTTACTGATAAAGTTAATACATTTATTTTTTAAAAGTTTAAGTAAGAAAATACCAAACACTTTTTCATGCTATTTTCACTGTTGCTGCCAACATTCCCAACTTCTGGCACTTTTCCTCCATCTTTTCTTTCCCTTCCTCTTCTTTGCCAAAAAATTAACTGACCTCTCAAGCTAAAAAAGAGTGAAGCTCTTATTTTTTTAAGAGAACTCGCTGTGCCTTTTGTCTCAACATTTGGCCCTGTTTTCACTGTGTTGTGTCTGTACATTTAGGCCTGTACTTGCTGACTTGAAAATGTGGTGCCAGTGGTTAATTTACCCAAGACCAAAGATGAAGCAAATAAGGAGCCATCAATAAGGAGCCTCCCACAAAGGGCGATGGACTGTTGCAGAATTGATCCCAGCTTGTGGTCCTCAGTTACATACAGTGAGGTGATACAATAAAGGCAACTTTTGAAAGGGCTGTCAGCAACACCTACCAGATAAGTTCTAATCACCCAAAGCTAAAACTTTTAATCTTAAAAAAAAAAAAAAAATGAAAAGACCAAAAGTAATGGAAAAAGTAGCTAATGTGTTGACAATTGAAGAACTAGCTATCAATCAGTTGTTGCAGGCAGAACTTCAACCAAAAATAACAAAAGTATAACAAATAGATCATTAACAGTAAAGTAGCAAAACCAGTTTTTGTTGCAATATTTACATTCAATCCAGTGATTTCCCCCGCAGTACATTTTTTCATTTTTTTTCTGTTTGAATGTTAATGCATTCTATTGTCCAGAATATTAATTTATTCCGGCCATTGGACTGCATTAATGCTCAATTGCCAGACGCACTAAATGCATTTTTTCCGCTCTTCAGCTTCTCCCCTGATCGTGCCTTTTGTAGGTTTTTTTTCTGTCTCTAAATACTCCTGTCCTAATATGCCTGTAAACACGCATGTGTGTATGGACTGGACACATAGGCTCTTACGGGCTGACAAAAAAATGATCAATGTCTATAACAGCGGCATTTAATGATATTACTTGGAAATCTTACAGTATTTATATGTGATCACTGTCATGAATATAACAGATGGTTATACTGATATAACATTTCTTGTCTGGCCACTTTGTCTTTGTGTTATGGGGTGGCAGTGCTCTGCTCCTGTCTTCCACAATCTCTTGCCTGTAAATCACCCTGTCCCATGCCCTACCAAAGAAAACTCTAAGCTGCAGTGCTAATGCATGTTGCCCAGAAAAATTCCACTGTTGACACCATTGCCATAAAAAAAAAATATATATATTTTTTTTGGATATGTATTTTAGTAAAAAGTAAGAAATATTGTTTTTTTTTTTTTTTGCAAAATTGTCACTCTTTTTTTGTTTATAGCGGTGATCAGAAATGACGCAGAGGTGATCAAATACCACCAAAAGAAAGCTCTATTTGTGGGGAAAAAAGCACGCAAATTTTGTTTGGGTACAACGTCGCACGGCCGCACAATTGTCAGTTAAAGCGACACAGTGCCGAATCACACAAAGTACTCTGGTCCTAACGAGTACCTGTCACCAGCCCATCAGAGTAACTGAATACCTGTCACCAACCCATCAAAGTACACGAGTACCTGTCACCAACCCATCAAAGTACCTGAGTACCTGTCACCAGCCCATCAGAGTACCCGAGTACCTGTCACCAGTCCATCAGAGTAGCCGAGTACCTATCACCAACCCATAAAAGTACCCAAGTACCTGTCACCAACCCATCAAAGTACCCAAGTACATGTCACCAGCCCATCAGAGTACCTGTCACCTAGCTATCAGAGTACCTGAGTACCTGTCACCAACCCATCAAAGTACCCGAGTACTTGTCACCTGCCCATATGAGTACCCAAGTACCTGTCACCAGCCCATCAGAGTATCTGAGTACCTCTCACCTGCCCATTAGAGTACCTGAGTACCTGTCACTTGCCCAACAGAGTACCCGAATACCTGTCACCAGCCCATCAGAGTAACCAATTACCTGTCACCAGCCCATCAGAGTACCCGAGTACCTGTCACCTGACCATCAGAGTGCCCGAGTACCTGTCACCAGCCCACCAAAGTACCCAAGTACCTGGCACCTGCCCATCTGAGTACCCAAGTACCTGTCACCAGCCAATCAGCATACCTGAGTACCTGTCACCTGCCCATCTGAGTACCTGTCACCAGCCCATCAGCATACCTGAGTACCTGTCACCTGCCCATCTAAGTACCTTTCACCAGCCCATCAGAGTACCCGAGTACCTGTCACCAGCCCATCAGAGTACCCGAGTACCTGTCACCAACCCATCAAAGTACACGGGTACCTGTCACCAACCCATCAGAGTACCCGAGTACCTGTCACCAGCCCATCAGAGTACCTGAGTACCTGTCACCAACCCATAAAAGTACCCAAGTACCTGTCACCAGCCCATCAGAGTACCTGTCACCAACCCATCAATGTACCCGAGTACCTGTCACCTGCCCATATGAGTACCCGAGTACCTGTCACCAGCCCATCAGAGTATCCGAGTACCTCTCACCTGCCCATCAGAGTCCCCGAGTACCTGTCACCAACCCATCAAAGTACACGAGTACCTGTCACCAATCCATCAGAGTACCTGAGTACCTGTCACCAACCCATCAAAGTACACGAGTACCTGTCACCAACCCATCAAAGTACCTAAGTACCTGTTACCAGCCCATCAGAGTACCTGTCACCAGCCCATCAGAGTACCTGAGTACCTGTCACCAACCCATAAAAGTACCCAAGTACATGTCACCAGCCCATCAGAGTATCTGTCACCTGCCTATCAGAGTACCTGAGTACCTGTCACCAACCCTTCAAAGTACCCAAGTACCTGTCACCTGCCCATATGTGTACCCGAGTACCTGTCACCAGCCCATCAGAGTATCCGAGTACCTCTCACCTGCCCATTAGAGTACCAGAGTACCTGTCACTTGCCCAACAGAGTACCCGAGTACCTGTCACCAGCCCATCAGAGTACCCAAGTACCTGTCACCAGCCCATCAGAGTACCCGAGTACCTGTCACCTGACAGCCCATGAGACTACCCGACCACTGTCCATGAACCCATGAGACTACCCGACCACTGTCCATGAGCCCATGAGACAACCCGTTCACTGTCCATGA
>BLSH010319659.1:475109-509334 GCA_018402905.1 Glandirana rugosa | reverse complement strand
CAAGTACCTGTCACCAGCCCATCAGAGTACCCGAGTACCTGTCACCTGACCATCAGAGTGCCCGAGTACCTGTCACCAGCCCACCAAAGTACCCAAGTACATGTCACCAGCCCATCAGAGTACCTGTCACCTAGCTATCAGAGTATCTGAGTACCTGTCACCAACCCATCAAAGTACCTGAGTACCTGTCACCTGCCCATATGAGTACCCAAGTACCTGTCACCAGCCCATCAGAGTATCCGAGTACCTCTCACCTGCCCATTAGAGTACCCGAGTACCTGTCACTTGCCCAACAGAGTACCCTAATACCTGTCACCAGCCCATCAGAGTAACCAAGTACCTGTCACCAGCCCATCAGAGTACCCGAGTACCTGTCACCTGACCATCAGAGTGCCCGAGTACCTGTCACCAGCCCACCAAAGTACCCAAGTACATGTCACCAGCCCATCAGAGTACCTGTCACCTAGCTATCAGAGTATCTGAGTACCTGTCACCAACCCATCAAAGTACCTGAGTACCTGTCACCTGCCCATATGAGTACCCAAGTACCTGTCACCAGCCCATCAGAGTATCCGAGTACCTCTCACCTGCCCATCAGAGTCCCCGAGTACCTGTCACCAACCCATCAAAGTACACGAGTACCTGTCACCAATCCATCAGAGTACCTGAGTACCTGTCACCAACCCATCAAAGTACACGAGTACCTGTCACCAACCCATCAAAGTACCTAAGTACCTGTTACCAGCCCATCAGAGTACCTGTCACCAGCCCATCAGAGTACCTGAGTACCTGTCACCAACCCATAAAAGTACCCAAGTACATGTCACCAGCCCATCAGAGTATCTGTCACCTGCCTATCAGAGTACCTGAGTACATGTCACCAACCCATCAAAGTACCCGAGTACCTGTCACCTGCCCATATGTGTACCCGAGTACCTGTCACCAGCCCATCAGAGTATCCAAGTACCTCTCACCTGCTCATTAGAGTACCAGAGTACCTGTCACTTGCCCAACAGAGTACCCGAGTACCTGTCACCAGCCCATCAGAGTACCCAAGTACCTGTCACCAGTCCATCAGAGTACCCGAGTACCTGTCACCTGACCATCAGAGTGCCCGAGTACCTGTCACCAGCCCACCAAAGTACCCAAGTACATGTCACCAGCCCATCAGAGTACCTGTCACCTAGCTATCAGAGTACCTGAGTACCTGTCACCAACCCATCAAAGTACCTGAGTACCTGTCACCTGCCCATATGAGTACCCAAGTACCTGTCACCAGCCCATCAGAGTATCCGAGTACCTCTCACCTGCTCATTAGAGTACCAGAGTACCTATCACTTGCCCATCAGAGTACCCGAGTACCTGTCACCAGCCCATCAGAGTACCCGAGTACCTGTCACCTGACCATCAGAGTGCCCGAGTACCTGTCACCAGCCCACCAAAGTACCCGAGTACCTGTCACCTGCACCATCTGAGTACCCAAGTACCTGTCACCAGCCCATCAGCATACCTGAGTACCTATCACCTGCCCATCTGAGTACCTGTCACCAGCCCATCAGAGTACCCGAGTACCTGTCACCTGCCCATTACAGTACTCGAGTACCTGTCACCAGCCCAACAGAGTACCCCAGTACCTGTCAGCTGCCCATCAAAATACACGAGTACCTGTCACCAGCCCATCAAAGTACCCGAGTACCTGTCACCTGCCCATCAGATTACCTGAGTACCTGCCACCAACCCATCTGAGTAGCCGAGTACCTATCTGCAGCCCATCAGAGTACCCAAGTACCTTTTACCAGTCAATCAGATTACCCGTGTACCTGTCTCCAGCCCATGAGAGTACCCGAGTACCTATCTGCAGCCCATCAGAATACCTGAGTACCTAGGTTGGGGTGTTTGCTTTCCAAAATGGGGTCATTTTGTGGGTAATTCCATTGTCCTGGTGCTCCAGGGCCTTCAAAAGTGTAATAGGCCGTTAGGAAATTAGATGTGAAATTTCTGCTCCTAGAATGCATAACGGTGCTTCCTGCATGTTGGGCCTCTCTATGTGGCCAGGCTGTGTAAAAGTCTCACATATGTGGTATCGCCATACTCGGGACGAGTAGCAGAATATATTTTTGTTATATACATGCTATGTGTTCGAAATATCTTATAAATTGACCACTTTGTGAAAAAAAAATAAGTTTTCATTTTCTTTCCATGTTTTCCAAAGATTTATGGAAAAAAATGAACCATACAAAAGACTCATAAGCCCTCTAGAATATACGTTGGGATGTTTGCTTTCCAAAATGGGGTCATTTTGAGCGTAATTCTATTGTCCTGGTGCTGCAGGGCCTTCAAAAGTGTAATAAGGAAGGAAATTAGATGTGAAAATTCTGCTCCTAGAATGCATGACGGTGCTCCCTGCATGTTGGACCTCTCTATGTGGCCAGGCTGTGAAAAAGTCTCACACATGTGGTATCGCCATACTCGGGGCGAGTAGCAGAATGTATTTTGGGGTGTAATTGGAAGTATGCATATGCTGTGTGTGAGAAATAACTTGTTATGACAATTTTGTGCAAAAAAAAAAAATTCTTAATTTTCCCAAGAATTGTGGGAAAAAAGTACAACTTCAAAAAACTCACCATGCCTCATACTAAATACCTTGGAATGTCTACTTTTCAAAAAGGGGTCATTTGGGGGGTATTTGTACTTTCCTGACATTTCAGGGCCTCAAGAAATGAGATAGGCCATCAGTGCATCAGGTGTGATCAATTTTCAATGATTGGCACCATAGCTTGTAGACTCTATAACTTTAACACAGACCAAATAATATACACTTATTTGGGTTATTTTTACGAAAGATAAGTAGCAGTATAGGTTTTGGCCCAAATTTATGAACAAAAATGACTTATTTGAAAAATTATATCATAGAAACAAAAAAAGTGTTTTTGTTTCAAAATTTTCACTCTTTTTTCACTTATGTCGCAAAAAATAAAAGACCCAGAGGTTATTAAATACCACCAAAAGAAAGCCCTATTTGTGTGAAAAAAAATGATAAAAATTTTGTTTGAGTACAGTGTAGCATGACTGAGTAATTGGCATTCAAAGTGTGAGAGCACTGAATGCAGAAAATTGGTCTGGGCAGGAAGGGGGTATAAATGCACTGTATTGAAGTGGTTAAGGAAAAATATACTGCAGTATTGGACTAGATGGTGCTGGTGATCATAGGAAATAATCATAATAGAAACAATAGACCCTAATTCAAAGCATATCAGCTTAAAGTGATTGTAGGTCTCATAGAATGCAATAAGATAAAAAGCCTTCTGCCTTCTGTACACGGGACGTTAAAAAAACGCTCTAAAAAATATCAGTAGCTTTATAGTGAGTTCTTACGCTATTTTCAGCATTATTGCACTCGCGTTTTTGAGCAGTAGTGTTTTTTTTTTTTCAATAGACCAAAAACGTTGGTGAGCTGTGTTTTGCATGTTTTTGAGCATTTGAGTCTTTTTACAGCTGAAAAACGTATCTCAGAACCCTCTGGTCTTGGGGTTTTTATACAGCTCAAAAACGCCCCAGCCAAAAGCAGTTGATAAAAGCCTATGTGTGCATGAACACATAGGATAACATAATTTGGAGTTTATTGACTGTAGGAAAAAACATCTGCAGCTAAAAACAGCAGCTGTAAAAACGTCCAAAAACGTCCTGTGTGCATGAGGCCTACATGTCAACGCATGTCTACTTTAAAGGCATTTGTTGGTTCATTGTGATGATTTGTAGTTCGGATGTAAATC
This sequence comes from Glandirana rugosa, assembly GCA_018402905.1. NCBI lineage: Eukaryota > Metazoa > Chordata > Amphibia > Anura > Ranidae > Glandirana > Glandirana rugosa. The sequence goes on along the minus strand of BLSH010319659.1, from coordinate 505,561 downwards.
AATTGACTTACGATGTAGTATGCAACAGTTAAAGCCTAACTCTGGGCAAATAAAAAATGATCCACACTGTAGGGCTTAATTGCTTGTTTATGCCTAGGGGAACAATAAAAGGAGATATACTTACCCTATCCAGTACTCCTCCCCATAGCTAACAGCGTTATTCAAAAGTTCATCCTTCAACTGTCATTTTACAGTGCATGTTTGTACCTAATACAATGCATATATCCAGCTAGGTCGGCCTACATACTGCATAGTTCTTGGTAAGTTGTTTAGTTATTTTGTAACATTTGTGGGCAGCTAAATGTTACACTAGCAGCTTTGTTGAACATCAATTACAGTATGTGTTCTGCCAGTTTGTAACTAGCTGCAGAGATACTGATGAAGGCGCTAACCAGTGGCAGCTGGTGCTCCATTGGTCGGGGGGGGGGGGCAGCAGACAAACCTGACCCAGGGCCGGCTCTATCACTAGGCGGAGTAGGCGGCAGCCTAGGGCGCCTGGCCGCTGTTGATCCGTCACTGGCTGCTCTGCATTGATTCATGCCATCAGAGAGGAGAGCCGCGGCTGGCAGCTGCCTCGATCATGTCATCAGTGCAGTTGAAAATTGGAGGTAAGCAGCCCCCCCCCTCGATTGTGTCAGTGAAGTGGAGAAGTGGAGAGGAGAGCCGGGGCTGATGGGCACAGGTGAGGCTGTATTGATTGGCGCTGGTGAAGTTGTATTTGATGGGCACAGGTGAGGCTGTATTGATTAGCGCTGGTGAAGCTGTATTTGATGGGAGCTGGTGAGGCTGCATTTGATTGGGGCTGGTGTGGCTGCATTTGATTGGCCCTGATCAGGCTGCATTCGATTGGCACTGATCAGGCTGGGCAGGGCAAATGGGGTGGAGTCAGGGGTGGAGCCAAGGGGGCCGCAAAATGAGGTTTTGTCTAGGGTGTCAAAAATCCTTGTACCAGCCCTGACTTGACCACAGAACCCCCATCGCTCCAGCCTACCACCCCATACTAACCCTATCCCCCCCTGTCGCTCGAGCCCGCCACCGCATACCATTGACAACACCACCCACCCCCTTACCCGGGCACTGGCTCGCCCTCTCACCCCGTGCAGGTCACAGCTGCGACTTCCTCCCTCTGTCTCCTCTGTGTCCCGGCCGTCGCTTCTCCTCCCGGCAAATCTGGTCTTCTGACTCCCGGCCAATCGGGTCTTAGGACTCCCAGCCAATTTGGTAATGTCACTCAACAGGGTGAGCTCCGGGCCCTGAGCCCACCCTTTTTTGAAGCCCATTAGAGCCTCAGGATCTAATCATGTGCTTGTAAAAAAAAAGAATCCATAGAAATCCATGCGTCTGGCACCCTGCATGTAGATTAGTGGGCCGGGCACATGGATTGGGGGGCGCCCCTAATGAGCGGCCGCCACTGGCGCTAAAGCTACTCTCACACTGGGGCGGGTGGTAGCGGTAAAGCACTGCTAATTTCAGCAGTGCTTTTCTGCTGTTATAGTGGCGCTATGGCACCGCTATGCAGACGGGAGCGCAACGCTTTTAACCCCCCACGAGGGGTTAAAAAAGGGGTCAAAAGTGCCGGCTCGCTGTGCTTCTGCGGCAGTGTACAGCTGCTTCGGAAGCGCTGCCCATTGTTTTCAATGGCAGGGGCGGTGGATACACCGCTCACCGCACCGCCCCAAAGATGCTGCTTGCAGGACTTTTTGTAACGTCCTGCAAGTGTACCGCCCCTGTGAGAAAACACTCGGGATTGGGGGGGGGGGTTTGAGGCGCTTTACAGGCATTATTTTTAGCTAAAAAACGCCTGTAAAGTGCCTCAGTGGCCTAACAGTGCTTGTATATGTAGCTAAAAATCTTTGGTGTACCATAGTCACTAATAGCTGGATAACATGAACAGTTATTGAATGGAGAATTACCTTCAAGCTGAAGTTTAGACATTTGTTTTTTTTTGGGATACAGCACGTTAGGTGTAATGCTGTGTATCTAGGGTTGCCACCTCATCCCTTTAAAACCGAACACATATGAATTACACAGGTTCTGTGGCTGATTAAGGTGGTAATTAAACTCACTTGGTGCCTTATCTGCATTCAATTAGCCTCAGAACCTGTGCAATCCATATGTGTTCGGGTTTAAAGGGATGAGGTGGCAACCCTATGTGTATCCCGTGCCCAGCAGGCAGCAAATCTTTACACCATAGCTGCAGTATATTGCCCTATGTAGCTATCTTTCAGTGCTGTATGGGTTAATAGCAGCTGCTGCCAGTGTGAAGAGTTGAGCTAATCGCCTGCCATTTTCTGCCCTCCCACCATTCAGAAACATTTTAGGGCCGGTTCACACTTGCGCGGCGCGATGCGGCGCGACTTCGCGGCCCGTTCACATCTAGGCGAATTGTCAGGCGACTTGAGACGCCTGACAATTCGCCTCAATGCTGTGCAAATGGAACCGTTCTAATAGGAGCGAATCGCTTCGCTCCGCCTTAGAAAAATGGTCCCTGCACTATTTTCAGGGCGATCTCAGGCGGCTTGCATTGACTTCTATGATAGAAGTCTCCTCGCAAGCCACGTTGAGATCGCCTCGAGCGCCGCATCGCGCCGCGCAAGTGTGAACCGGCCCTTACTGCTATTCTCTTACATTGCAATGTGTTCTGTGGATAGGTGATATCCTGTCATTCATCCTCCATTCACAGAATTGCAATGCATTGTGAGAGAATAGTAGTACAAGTTTAAAATGGCAAATGGGACAGACAAGCAGCACAACTCATAACTAATGTAAATAATGTTTACCAAAAATTACTAAATTTCATGCTGTAAAAACCACTCAGCACCTCCTACCTACATTTTTTTTCTATAAATGTTTCTGGTTTTCTGCTCAGTGCATGTCTGTTTTGATTGCGTACTGTTTTTTTTTTTGATCTGCTGTTTGTTCAATGTAATGTTGGTTCATGTACGTCTGTCATTTTGCTTCTTAATTGTATCGTTCAGTATGTCAAACATAATTGTAAAAATTAAAGCAGTTGTAAAGAGTATTTTTTGTAATTAAATGATAAGACTAAAGCTACAAACTAGTAATTATGAATTAAATACTACGTTCACATTTTATACAAGATAGCCTATCAAGTCAATGGGCCCCAGTAGACATTAAAAAATGTGTGCAGCATTTTTTTTTTTTTTGAACTGTTATATTGGATTTTCAGTAAAAAAAAAAAAATTAAATTACATTGGGAACAAGTTGCATATATTGTTCAGTATTATACCTGTATGCCATTTGGACTCCCCTGGAAGCCTGGCTGTAAAACTCCCAGTTAGCAATCCTCACATCTTACCTTGTTGCTAGTGTGTGAAATCTTTTTTTTTTTTTTCATGTAATGCTGGTAGTTAGCATCCAGCGGTTTTCACATCCTAGCAACAAAACAGGACATGGAGAATTTTACCGCCAGGCTTCCAAGAGGAATCAAATGGCTGTCATTAAACAACCCCATACAGCCACTCCCAAGGCTGTGCTGGGCATGTTCTGGCATAAATAAAAAGTCCTGACAGTATAGATAGATAATGATAGGTAACTAGAGTTGAGCGGACACCTGGATGTTCGGGTTCGGCGGGTTCGGCGGGTTCACGAAAAAGTCCGGGTTCGGTAACAAACTTGACCCCGAACCCCATTGAAGTCAATGGGGACCCGAACTTTTCGGCACAAAAATGGCTGTAAAAAAGTCCTGGCAAGTGCTAGAGGGCTGCAAAAGCAGTAGGCAATGTTTTTTGAACAATAATATGTCCCTTAAAGCAACAGCAGGAACCTGACCCTATAGGAGTAGGCGATGATTTTAGAACAATAATCTGTCCCTTACAGCAACAGCAGGAACCTGACCCTATAGGAGTAGGCTATGATTTTAGAACAATAATCTGTCCCTTACAGCAACAGCAGGAACCTGACCCTATAGGAGTAGGCGATGATTTTAGAACAATAATCTGTCTCTTACAGCAACAGTAGGAACCTGACCCTATAGAACTAGGAGATGATTTTAGAACAATAATCTGTCCCTCAAAGCAGTAGACTCTACCTAGTCCAGTATCAGATCGTTCTGTAATGCAGGATGAGATGTTATTAGATCTGCAATCTGTCCCTAAAAGCAGGAGTAGTAAACTCTATCTAGTCCAGAATCAGATCGTTCAGTAATGCAGGATGAGATGTTATTTTATCTGCAATCTGTCCCTCACAGCGCCGGCAGCATCCTCTCCCTACACTAGCCTGAGAGCATGTGACATGCAGCACTACGTGACTCCAGCTTATACAGAGGCTGGGTCACATGATGCACTGGCCAATTACAGCCATGCCATTAGTAGGCATGGCTGTGATGGCTTCTAAGGGCTAACCAGTGAAACGCTTGTTGATTGGCTGCCCTGCAGCTATTCAACAGGCGTGATCAAATACCCGAACCCAAACTTTTTTCAAATGTCCGGGTTCGGGTCCGGGTCACGGACACCCCAAAGTTCGGTACGGACCCGAACTTTACAGTTCGGGTTCGCTCAACTCTATAGGTAACGTCAAATTGAGTTCTGACTGCCTAGTGATGAAAATACCTGGTACATCTGGGTATGGGGCAACAGTGACAGCAATGATGGCTGGTGACTGGCTCAGTGCTGTCAAATGGGCCCTTTTGTAACCTCTTTCCAGGGTGACTTGGACATTACTCATGGGTATGTTTCCTTGCTCCTGGTGGTGGAGAAGAGCAGAGGTGGATTCAGGAAAAGGTAAATATGTACTGTTGTTGGTGGAGAATGTGAATTAAACATGTTGCTTCTGCCTGCATAGACAAAGCACAGATTTTCTTTAAATAATACCTTTACTTTGCCATGTCCAAAGTACAGGTTCACTTTAGGGCAGAGAGGGTAATCCACAAAGTCAATTAGCTAACTCACTTTTTGTCATATTTTTTGTAAAGGTAAGTAAAGTTACGCTTTAAACTCCAGTTTCCTGACAGACTCCATGGCAGCATACGTATGGGTTAACCCCGCCTCCTCCACTCCTATAGGACCCCACTCCCATAAATTTGGGCTCAGAGCCAGAGGCCGTGTTCCTTTTTTGTCCTCCTCCTGAAGACCAGAATGATTGAAGTCTTACCTTGGATAAAGTGTCCATGATCGAGGCCTGGTTGTTCGGCAAGCTGTGCCCCAGAAGACGTGTGGCGTCTCCAGCAATTCCCAGCCGTTGGCGGTTTGGAGAAGGGCGATAGATGCAGTCCCATGTAAATCCCCAGCAGTCCTCAGCAGTGAGTGGGGTGATGGATGCGGTGCCATGTAAAATCTCCAGCAGCCCCAGCTATGAGCGGGGTGGAGAAGAATGGTAGATGCGGTCCCATGTAAATCCCTAGCAGTCCCCAGCTGTGAGTGGGGTGATGGATGCGGCACCATGTGTAATCTCCAGCAACCCCCAGCCATGAGCGGGGTGGGGAAGGGTGATGGATGCGGTGCCATGAAGAGCTCAAGCCTAGACATTGGCAGGCAAAGCAGCAGTACGGTCTAATAGCCTAGCTAAGAGCAGGCGGCCATAAACACCCTGAGCCCATGCAGCAACAGCGTCTTCTGTATCCAGGCGCAATCGTGGGGGATGCCGTGCGCGGTAATGTATACCTTTTTATTGCATACTCCATGGCAGCAGTTTGTGTGTTTATCTGTTTTTTTTCCTGGCTTTAATGTCTTCCAGCCTGTGGCGGCTGGAGCGCACCTGCATTCCAAGCCGCCGATCTCTCTTCCGGCCTAGTGTCCCTGGGTTACTCATGCCCAGGGACTCAGCGTGTGTGCTGTGGGCAGCAGTGGCATCATTGCAAAGGGAGAAATTCAATCAACGGTCAGTACTGTTGATACCGGGATTTTCTCTGTGGACAGCTTGCAGCAGTTTCCAATGCTGCATGCAATCATCACAGGTATATGCTCTGCAATACAACCTTGTGTGCTGTCTTGGTGTGATTGTATCACCTGTGCAGGTTGGCTATCTGTGCAGTTCAAACTACAGATGTATTACTGCTCCCCCCTGTGGCCAGCCCTTGTGTAGCAAGTTTGAGAGGGTGTTAACCCTTTTCGTTCCTTGCTTGCCTGGGCACATTTTTGGGTTCTTAGTCCTTTCCTTTCTACCCTATTTTGTGCTTTTTTTTTTGTGAGTCCTTCTAGGTCAGATTGACAATACACGGCATGAGATCAGTAAGACCTCTTTAGGTCACAACATCAGCTTTCTTCACCCAGATTTAGTCATCATAAGTCACTGTCAAGATCCAGCATTCATAACAGAAGCTCTGAATCCTTCTCTAGGCACCGCACTCACCGCTATGTCAGCCGCTCCAAGGAAGGAGCCTGCTGGGTATACAGGATTCAGGTCCCAGAGGGCAGGTCTCTGTGTGAGTAATATTATGCCCGAGCGGTTGGAGAAAAGGATTTCCATCAAATTAAGTCTCTGGTGAGGTGCGGGGTGCAAGAACCCCTTAAAAGAGTAGGGTATAAGCTACATGCAATGCCCACTAGCCATTGCGGTGTGTTTCTCCCACTAGGATGGCTAGGAAGTGCGGGAACCATCCCAACCATGCCATCCATCTATAAGGACCTCAGACAGTGAGGCAGAGAGAGTCACTTTGCCCTTGTGGTACCCTTTTGGTCAAAGCTATGAAGAGGGAATTTGCATGGGTAGAACCTGTAGAGTCTCCTGCAAAGCAAGAGGAAGTTCTGTAAGCACTTTGGGTTCAGTTTTCCTCCAGTGCGACTTGTCATGCATTCCAATTTATGCAACTTAAAGTTGCAGCAACTCTGGAAAGGTTCCTGCACTACTTCGGTGCAACTTTGATGCAGCTCTGACCCAGAGACCGTAAAGTTGGATCGGGGGCTGCACTTAGTCGCATCGGAGTTGCACTCCAGAGTCGCGCTCTGAATCGTGCAAATTTGGGGTCGCAATAGCAGAGACATAGCCTCAGAGAGAGTGTCCTATTCTCCCCATTCCTAACGGGACTAGGGGACATCATTTTGGATGAGCAAGGTCGCGAGATATACCTCCCTTCTGAGCAGGCCAAGCTCTATCCATTCAGGGAAAAGGATGTGAAGCATCGAAAGGCTGCCTCTCTAGTTGTTGAAGTTTGATAAGGCAAGCAAGCCAGTCGCTCTTCCCTGGAAGATGCAGTGATTGGCCTGAAAGTCGGCCTGGGCTCTAGTGGCCATGTTTATAGCACTGAAAATGTGGAAGAAGAATGTGGACGCAGTATTCAAAACCTTTCAGATGAAGTGACCAGAAACCTGGTAGTTCAGGATCCAGAGCTGGCGGTAGTTTCCATGACGAGGCTTCATTTGAGCTAAGTAAACGCCATGGCTCTGGCCTTGGCTTGCGGGTCCTGCCTCTCGCAGGCGTGGTGGAAGATCCTTTTGAGGGAGCTTCATCGTTTGCAACAAGCTGAATAGCACCATAACCTGGGCCACAGTTGGGTTTTGTCTCAGGACCGGAGCCTGCTAGGCCGGAAGAATACGTGGTCTAGAAGACGATGTTCAGAGTGTGCGGGGGACGCACGTTTTACAGACCAGTTAAGGATTTTGGGAAGAGCTGGTGAAGAGGCCAGGTGTCCCCTCAAATGTCTGCTAAGTGAACCTGACCTCGGGTTTCCGAGAAGCTGAGTTGGGGTCTCGACGGTTGGAACTTTAAAACGGTAGTTTCAGGATATGCATGGGCCTTCGGATTTCCTCCTCAGCTCAGTTTTCTTTTCCCAGATTTACCTTACTCTGAGGTAAAGAGGCAGATACTCTTGTATTATGTAAGGTCTCTGGTGTCGCAAAGTGCTGCTGTGCCAGTCCCAGGAGGCGGAAAATTTCTGGGCATGTACTTGCCCCTCTTCATGGTCATAAAGAACGGCTTGCAGAGGCCAGCTATAGACCTCACACACCTAAAACATTTCTCATCTAAAAGGAGAAGTTTATGGTTGGGATCCAGCCAAGTGACTGGCTCATTTCGTAAACCTAAATGTTAACTTACATCGTTACCTGAATCTGGGTCAGTCTTCTTCCCACCTGCGCACCTTTCAGTATCTAAAATTATCGGCACCATGGTGTCTATGTAGCCAATGGTCAAGTGGAACGCTCTGGAGAATGCGGCCCTTCCAGAAGGGGGTTCCCCAGCAGTGGGAGCCAGGAAGTAGAATGCAGGTCATCTACAAGGCCTCAGTCACGAGAGAGCCCTAGGTGGCTGCAACGGAGAAAGGTATTTATTGGCCATTCCATTGCCCCATCTCCTGCTTCACAATCACATTTGATACCAGCGATACGAAACGGGGGGACTTACTGCCTATCAGGGATAATGCAGGACAGGTGGGGCTGTCAGTTTCACAAGAGTGTGCAAACATTCTGAAATTACTGGCAGCCTTCTGCACCCTACAAGCCAGTTATGCCCTGGACTCAGAAGAATCTAACCGACATCTCATTGGTGTATGTCCCCGGAATCCTGAATGATTCTAACAGGCTTTCTTTCCAGAGTCCAACTGAAACACAACAAATGGTCTCTCCTTGTGGAAGTTCAGGCAGGTCCCTGGGGGCCAGTCCAAAAATCAATCTGTTTGTCTCCCTGTGCACCAAGAAGTTGGAGAAGTTTTATACTGTTGGAAGTACAACAGTAAAGTTGCTTGGTACTGTAAACTACATATATACATTATAACTGTCTATACCAGTAGGTGGCACTGCAGTATTAGTGTGTATTCTGTGTTATAATATTATCACAGGATGTACCTTCTGTATCTAAGTGTTCGCTTGTATAGTTCCTGTTCCTATCTCCATGCTAGAAGACATGTTATGCTATTTCTCCATGAAAGTAAAGTATTCTGTAAAGTATATCACTCAAAAAGCTTCCAATGCATGATATCATGATATCTGCTAACATATACGCAGGGCTGGTATCTCCAAGGCTTCAGGACAGGGGCCTGACGGATTATTGGATATGCAGCGGGACCTATGCGATTCTTCCTGTTCCGGTCAACCTCAGGTTTTTGTGAAGATTCAAAACAGAAGTTTTGGAGGTAGAGGCAGAGATGCCGTATTCGCCATAGCTCCCTGTGTTAGCGCGGATCAGCTACCGGAAACCAGAGCCCATTCCCCCCAGGCCAAACCTTCTGTCATGACCTAGGCTCAGACTTTGGAGTAAACAGAGGCTTCCCAAATAGTACCTCCCTCTTGTTCTCGACTCCCTCGGGAATGGGAGCACAGTATTCTAAGATTGTCCCTATTAAGACCTCTGTAAAATTCACCTTACTCGTGGCTATCATGTCGGCATATAAAGCCTCAAACTGAGGCATCGCCATGGAGAACCTATCTTAAGACTCTTTCCAGAGTGAGTGGTGCTGTTGCCTATGCTTGACTCGAATCTCAAGATGACATCATTTCATGGATACCAAGGAATTGTTCTGCTAACCTTTAGAGCAGTGTTACTCAACTCCAGTCCTCAAGGCCCACCAACAGGTCATGTTTTCAGGATTTCCATTATTTTGCACAGGTGATTTGATCAGTTCCACTGCCTTAGTAATTACCACAGCTGATTCATATGAGGGAAATCCTGAAAACATGACCTGTTGGAGGGCCTTGAGGACTGGAGTTGGGGAACACTGCTTTAGAGTACTAATATACGTCCTTTAGACATGGGAGAGGTCATGTTGTGGAATCCTGAGTTTGGCTCTCAGCAATACCCTTTCTTTTACAAATAAGTGATCTGACTTTTGCGCTACTATGAGTGACTTGACAAGTGTAAAACAAATGTGAGCTATGTATAAGATGGCCTTTTCTTTGGTTCTAAGAATCTCTCAGATATTATTATATCTGCAAGCTATAGCTTCCTTCAGGCTTTAGAATGCTTGTTAATTCTTTGCCGAAAAGAACATGGGAAATGTGCCTCATCTAGGATGATGGTGGCATGGGTTGTCCGGGCCATCCAGCAGGCACAGAGCTGAGGGCTTGGCTCTCTGGAGGTGGTGACCACTCGCTCAACCAGAAGTGTGTCTACATCTCGGGCAGCTTTGCAGCATGTGGTTCCCAATGTAGTCCGTAGGGCGGCCTTGCGGCCCTCAATCAATACATTAATGGCTCATTATTATGCAGAGCCTGCTTCGTTATCCTCTGTTTATTGTGGCTTGAAGGGCCTGTCTGTTGACGGTACAAATTAATACCTTTGGTTCAGCATTGCCCACCCATGAGGTGTATGGCTAGTTATATCCCATACGTATGGTGCCATGGAGTCTGTCAGGAAAACGGAAAATTTCCTATGAAATACTTACCGTAATTTTCCTTTCCTGATGGACTCCATGACAGCAGGAGTTCCCACCCCAGTGTCAGGAGTAGGCTATTACGGAACACGGCCTCTGGCTCTGAGCCCAAATTTATGGGAGTGGGGTCCTATAGGAGTGGAGAGGAGGTGGGCTTAACCCATATGTATGCTGCCATGGAGTCCATCAGGAAAGGAAAATTACGGTATTTGATAGGAAATTTTCAGTTTTTGTTGGAAGTAAGCATTCCCTTTACTGTATACATGCATACTATTGATACTGAGACAGGTCATCGAAGTGCATATGCTGAAATGTCAAACTGAGAACAAAAGCTCTGTCTTTTCAATAATTATTTCATCATCTCCAGAGCTGTCATAGAAAACATTACACATACCTGTAGATATGCAAGATCCAGGCTAAAGATCAGATCTATCACGTAATTCACCAACCTCTCTCTCTGACGCTTTCCTTTGAGGCACATTGTATTCATCTCTTTTCTCCCTTCTCTCTAAAAACTCTCTAAAAATCCCCCTGGACCAGTATCAACCTTCCTTGATGACTTCTCTGCCTGGCTACCCTACTTTCTCTCTTCTGAAATCCCCACAATCATTCCCAGTAACTTCAACATCCCTGTTAATGCTAATACTACTGCTATTTCTAAACTTCTCAGTCTAACCTCCTCTGTCGCGTACCTGGTGGAAGAGTCTGGCTTGTGCAGTAGGCAACCTCCCTTACTACCCTGACTCGTGAACCCCTGGTATAGCAGGCAGGTGGCTCCGGAGTGCAGGATGGCACGAGAGTCGGACTGGGTCACTGGAGTTGGTAGGAAATCCATTGGTGCGCTCGTGCACTAGAAGCATGGTTGTTCAGGCCGGGTCCTGAAACGGGCTGGCGGTGCGGTACAGGAGGAGCAGGCAGGTGGATGGTCGGGTCCGAGCAGGGTCATCAACAGGCGGTCAGCAAAGGTATCAGAGGATCAGGCAGGAGAGTGGTCATAGACAAGCCGGGGGTCGGTGCAGGCGGAAATCAGCAGGGTCAGGCAAGCCGGGTCATAGGAACAGGTAATCAGATACAGGTTGCTCAGGAACACACACTAAACACTGTAGATCAGACAGCACCTGCTGCAGGGTGTGCACAGCTTCAATAGAGCCGATTGGCGCCGTTTCCGCGCACAGGCATGCACGAACACGCACAAAAGCACCAACAAGTCCTTTTGACACCGGATTTCCTCTAACATCCTCTTTTGACCTGAAGCAATGGATACAGGCTTCGATGGCAACACCCTTGACCTTGTATTCTCCTATCTATGCACTCCGTGCAACCTCTCCAACAATCCTCTTCCACTCTCTGATCACCACCTTATTAGTTTCACTCTCTCCCTGTCTACCACCTCCTCTCCCTCCAACCGCCTAACAGTTACCCATAAAAACCTTCACCACCTCAACCCTTCTCCTCTCCCTACTCTGCTACTGACCACCTCTGTGACAAAATCTCACCCCTTTCCTGCCCCAGCCAAGCAACTTTTGTCTACAACAGCTCACTGTCACCCTTCCTAGACAAGCTTACCCACACTACACACACAATCAGGCCCCAACCCCTACAACTTTGGCAAAGAGATGACACCAGAAGTCTCAATAAATGTAGCCGCGCTCTTCAGTGCCTGTGGCGTATAAAACTAAGTCCCAGAAAGACTTCAGCCAATATAAATCTGGTCTACAAAAATACTATTCCCGCCTCCTCACTGCCAAGCAGACCTATTTTATTACTCTCATTAACACCTTCTCATCCAGTCCCCATCAACTCTTCTCTACCTTCAACTCTCTTCTTCATCCTCCACTGCCTCCACCCACTAACTCATTCACTGCCCAGGAGATCGCCAATCACTTTAAAAATAAGATTGATACAATCCAATGCGCAGATACCTCCCCTACTTAATACACCATATCCACAGGTACAATCATTACTCCCTGATTCAACCCTGCTACTATTGACAAGGTTGCAAAACTTCTTTCTAACACCCACCTAACCACCTTCCCCCTGGATCCTGGTTCCTCGCAAATGCTATGGTCATCCTCTGTCTCCATTCCACACTCTAACTCACATCTTCAATCTCTCCCTCTCTTCTGGCATCTTCTACAACTTTCTATAACATGCACTAGTCAACCCCATCCTTAAAAAAGCCCTCCCTGGTCCCCACCAATCTTAACAACCTATGCCCCATCTCCTTACTCCCTTTTTCCTCTGAACTCCTTGAACATCTGAACTACAACCGACTAAGCGACCATTTGACCGTAAACAAACTTCTTGATCCCCTTCAGTCCAGATTTCGCCCTCAACACTCCATGGAAACTGCTCTCCTTAAATACACAAACCTACTAACGGCTAAAACCAATGGACACTCTTCTGTACTCCTACTCCTGGACCTCTCTGCTGCCTTGGACCCAGTGGACCACCCCCTCCTCATCAAAAAACTCCACTCCTTTAGTCTCCGTGCTTGTACTCTTCGCTGGTTCTCATCCTACCTATCTCACCGCACCTTCAGTGTCACTTACAATTCTACTCCCTATTCTCCTCTTCCTTTCTCCATCAGGGTTCCCCAAGGTTCTGTTCTTAGACTTCTCCTATTCCCAATCTACACCTCCTCCCTGGGTCAGACTCTGAACTATCCTTTCAGCCCCACATTCATTCACTGTCCAAAGCTTGCTGCCTCAACCTTTGCACCATTTCCAAAATGCGCCCCTTTCTAACGACTGACACCACAAAGCTTTGAATTCAATCCATGATCATCTCCTACCTTGACTACTGCAACTCCCTCCTCATTGGCTTACCCTTGCATAGGCTATCCCCCCTTCAGTCTGTCACCTTACAAACCTCTCAGTGTCTGCTACCCTTCTCTGCCGATCCCTCCACTGGCTTCCGTTCACCCAACAAATTAAATTCAAGATACTAACAACAACTTACAAAGCCATTGACAATGCTGCCCCCAGCTACAGTTATTACCTTTTGTATCTCTTGACCCTCCCTCTTGGATTGTAAGCTCTAACGAGCTGGGCTCTCTGATTCTTACTGTATTAAACTGTATTGTAATTGTACTGTCTGCCCTTATTTTGTAAAGTGCTACATAAACTGTCAGCGCTATATACATGCTGTTTACTGTAATAATAATTGTAGCCAATGGCCCCCTTAGGGGTAGCTGACTGTTGTGGTTCATCTGCTCACACTGCCCTCAATCACATCCATACCACATCCAGAGTCACAGAACAGGCCAGTACTTTAGTTTTGTTTGTTTTATTAGGGGATTGAACTTGGATGGGGATTAGGGGTGTTATGGGATGACCATAGAATAGGTTGCAAACTTGTACAGGACCACTATATATAGCTCCTTATATACATCTCATCTTCTTCTCCAGCACACTACTTGCTCCAGTTGCACTTCTTCCTCCAGCACACTACTTGCTTCTCTAAACTTCTGTTCCTTTCTCCTGCACATTACTTGTTCCAGGCCCAGAAGGAATTTACTAGGCCTTCTCCATTCTTCCAGCCTGACTAGCACATGGTGAGGCCTGCCATGCTGCTCGCAAAGCCTCCGAACCACCTGTTACAGGTAGGGACAGTTGGTCCACTAGTGTGTAGGTACACTACTGTGCTAGCCAGCCTGATGGACTACTACTCCCACCCCTTCCTCTTGCTCCAGGCCCTGTCAGCCACTCCAGCTGCTTTGGCCTTCTCAACTGCTGCCATGACACCACAATCCCTTACTGACTTCTGCATCCTTTCCAGATTGTCTCTCACCCCAATCCGCTCCGGCATGCCTCTACAGCTTCCCAGGGTGTGTGCCACTCACTGACCACCCGGTGGACTCCTAAATGAGCCTCTCCAGTAGCGTTATCTGTTGCTCTCCTGCTCCCTTATGCTGCTCCAGGGTCTCTTTCCTCTTCCCCTGGCTGCACCCGAGCCCAGGCCTCAAGGTCACCCCCCCAGACAGGGGGCTCCCCTCCCGGGTGAGGCCTCAGCAACCTCAGCTACATCTCTTCCACTCCTCTCAGATTGGGCTGACCCTTGAGTATTTAAGGAGGCCTGCCACTGCCAATTCAGAGTGGGGATTGGTCAGGGCTCCTTAGAATACTTCAGATGGTTACACCTCCCTCCCAGTTCTCTGTTCAGAAACCCTCTTCCAGTTTCTAGAAAGAAGTGGAAAGTCCTGGTGACCTAATCTGTGAATCACTCAATCCTCCCTGAGCCACTCCCATCCCAAAAACAAAAACAATCAGGCCTGAACATCAGTCAGGCCTCACTAAATGTTCCCCACCTGCCAAAAATCTAATCACACTAGCTCCCACTTACCAGGGGGCGCTACACAATTAAAAAGGAGATGAAACTTGGTCGGCAGTAGGCTTAAACCTGAACAAAGGTAAATATAAAAAATATCAGTTAAAACAATTAGTAAAATTTTACACAAATCTGGCAAACAAACACCTTGATATCAGCTGCCTTTAATCCCATGCACAGCAGGACTTGGCAGGCTGTGAGAAGTAGAACTCTGAGCCAATCAGGCTATTAATATTCACAACAGTGTCAGTTTAACAATGTGAATATACGTGCAGCAGAGAAGAGCAGATGGATAACCTCATAGATGTGCTGCTGTTCCTATACTGTTCTTCCCAGTGAACCTAACTTAATGCTTAACCACTTGCTGTTTCGCGTAGAAAGACGGCGGCAAGTTGGCTCCGCTGCGCAGATCGTCGTCTATAAACGGAGACCATCGCAGCCGCAATTGCGTGCACCGCTGGCGGCTCGCTCTCGTGCCCGCTGCGCACTCCGTGTCCGCCGGTGACCCACGATCACCTGTTACAGCAGAAATGCGGGGAAATGCCAATGTAAACACGGCAGTTCCCCTCTCTGTCGGCGGCAGGGTCTGTCATGCCCCTGCCAGCCCAACCCCCACACAGTTAAAACATGCCTAGGGAACACAGTTAATCCCTTGATTGCCCCCTACAGGTTAACCCCTTCTCTGCCAGTGACATTTATACAGTAATCAGTGGCTATTTTTAGATCTGATCGCTCTATAAATGTCAATGGTCCCAAAAAAGTGTCAAGAATGTCCGAGCAATATCGCAGTCCCGGTAAAAAAAATAAAAAATAACAGTAAAAACGCCATAAATGAATTCTCATGGTTTGAAACCGCTGCAACTTTTGCACAAACCAATCAATTAACGCCGATTGCAATTTTCTTTACCACAAATATGTAGAAGAATATATATCGGCCAAAACCGATGAATACATTTTTTAAAATTTTTTTTGGGATATGTATTATAGCCAAAAAGTAAAAAATCTTGCTTTGTTTTTCAAAATTGTCGCTCTTTTTTTTGTTTATGGCGCAAGCATAAAAAACACAGAGGTGATCAAATACATCCAAAAGAAAGCTCTATTTGTGGGAAAAAAAGGACGTCAATTTTCTTTGGGTACAACGTCGCAGGACCGTGTCAGTTAAAGCAACGCAGTGCCAAATCGCAAAAAGTGCTCTGGTCAGGAAGGGGGTAAATCCTTCTGGGGCTGAAGTGGTTAAGCCCTGTCAGCTGACATTTCACTATCCAGTGATTAAAGGTGGTGTAGCTCATGAAAATATCAGAAAGGGGCACAGAACAAGCTTTTTGGATAATAAAGGTGATAGCAGACATCTTTTGGTAGCTGTTGTTCAGCGGTTTGTTTACATTTGAAGATTTAAAATGGAGAAAATGTTTATTGCTACTGTTAAAGAGGAACTGAAATCTGGAAGCTGTCCCCCAAAAAAGACATGCAAAGGGCAAAGGGCTAGTCAATAGCATAACCTGTGGTCTCCCTGCAGCTAATCTCTTTCCTATTACTAGTGGCTCTGTGTGGAAGAGACTTGATAGAGGAATGGCTTTGCTTCCTATGTCAGAGCCTCCAGCAAGGAGAACAGTGAGCATCACAGTGATGACATCAGCAATTCTCACCTTAAATCTCCTGAGATGCATCAATGCCTTAGATCTCACTCTACAGATATAAAGCTATGGGGTTGTAGGTACAGCAATGCTTAGATACCGTCATGTACCAAAAAGTAAACAAATATTTTTGTTTTTTTGAGTTCAGATCCACTTTACCTTGCTGTTAAGCCTCAGACTGAACTTTGACCAGCCAACAAAAAATGTGTCCATTTTCAGATGACAGCTTGTCATGAGACCGAATTTCAGGTGAAGTTGATATGGGTTCCCATATGGTACAGTTTTACCAGGGATTTATCAGGTATGATTCTTTATCCCTCACTGCCAATTTTTGGTTGTCACTGTTTGTGGTTGTAAAGTCACCCAAAGCTATAAGGCAACAGTTGCCTATTTGGCTAACGACTGTAGCCATAGGCATATGCAGAGGGGGGTGCCTGGGCACACCCTAATCAGATTCCCGCTGCTGATATTTCACCAAAGCTCCTCAAAGGGGTTTCTAAAGAAAATTGTAAAAAAAAAAACAATTAATAAAATAATAAAAATAAAACACTGACAATGTCCACTGCCTTACTAACACCAACCTTTGCCCTGACAAGGCCACTGCTCTACTGACACCATCCACTGCCCTATTAAAGTGGAGTTCCACCCAAAAGTGGAACTTCCACTGGTTGGATTCCTCCCCCCCTCAGGTGTCACATTTGGCACCTTTTGGGGGGGAGGGGGAAGAGGACACCTGTCTTTAGACAGGTGTCCTTTTCCACACATCCGAGAGCTCCCTCCTCCCTCCTCGCTCTGCTACTGGCCACCTGGCCAATAGCAGAGAGCAGCAGAGCCTCGCGCATGCGCAGTAAGGTGCCCAGTGTGAAGCTGTAATGCTGCACGTCCGGGTTCCGTTACCCACAATGGATGTGCGGGTGCCGACATCGCTGGACTCCAGGACAGGTAAGTGTCCTATTATTAAAAGTCAGCAGCTACAGTATGTATTGTATGTAGCTTATTGATTGCATGTATTTATTTTTTTTCCAGGCGGACCTCTACTTTAACACAGTCTAGGTTTTAATACATTTGGGGTGCACACTCTAAAGCAATAGGCTGTGCACACCTATGAGATTAGCATTACCAACACCATATGCTGGCACTGCTGTCTTCCTCAACTTTAATATGAACACAAATGTTTGAATAAGCCATAATAAGCTATGTAACATGCTACTTTCAAAAAATTATATTGGGATTATGTGATCTCTACAAATGTACCTTGAATGCAGCCTTGGGTCCATCCAGAATTTCTAGTGTTATCATGTGGTCACACCCCTTTAGCACTTGATGGATTATATACATGTACAAGCTATTGGGATTTGAGCACAGGTATATCTTGTTTCTGTTGCATTGAAGGTCAGTGACCAGACCTGAACCTAGTAGCTCTCCCCCATTTTGTGTCTGTTTGACCCATGTTGGCCTTGTGTCTACTGTAGCATTTGCATTGGCAGAGCAGTTTAGGACTGGCCATAAGAGAGATTACTTTGATGCAGTTGGCCAGCTTAAAGCGGAGTTCCACCCTAAAGTGGAACTTCCGCTGGTTGGATTCCACCCCCCCCTCAGGTGTCACATTTGGCACCTTTCGGGGGGGAGGGGGAAGAGGACACCTGTCTTTAGACAGGTGTCCTTTTCCACACATCCGGGAGCTCTGGCCGGCGGACGCGGCCGCTGACGTCAGCAGCCCGGCTCCCTCCTCCCTGCTCGCTCTGCTTCTGGCCGCCTGGCCAGTAGCAGAGCGTGGCAGAGCTCGCGCATGCGCGGTAAGGTGCCCGGCGTGAAGCTGTACTGCTTACACGTCCGGGTTCCCTTACCCGCGATGGAGGCGGCTGCACCCGTCCCCCGATCCGAAGATCGGCGGCGGGTGCCGACATCATTGGACTCCAGGACAGGTAAGTGTCCTAATATTAAAAGTCAGCAGCTACTGTATGTGTAGCTGCTGACTTTTAATTTTTTTTTTAGCCCTCGGACCTCCGATTTAAACCTGTACTGCAATATATGTGTGAACTAAAAATCCCTATTTTTCATTTGCATAATTTGCCAGAAAGGGTATATAGCAGTGTGCAGAGGGTTCAAAATTTTGAATGCAGCCTTGGGCACTTATATGGCCCCTGACCTCCTTTATGTATCCTAATAATGTGGGGACTAAACAGCATGATTTACATGTTACAAGATCCTTTTAAAATACACCTAGTTACCAAATTTTGAGTGATATTAATTTAATAGAGCCAGAATAACAGTGTGCTATTGTAGCAAAGTGCCCCTTTATTCACCATGTGCGGATGCAAGATGGGCTCCTTTATCTTCATTTTCCAATATCTTCTAAGCCCCTACAAGCTCCTAGGCCCCTGGACATGGCTGGGTATATAAATTGCTCCCTCTCCTGCCTTCTGGTGTTTGGAGATACTGCATTTGATGAGACAGCAGTGAATGGGCACGTGACCTGTCAACAGGTGACTGGTCTTCCTACCTTAATCCAGATGTGTGGGCCACCTAGTTTGAACACAAGAGCATGCAGAATTTTTCCAATCCCAGTCACTACATAGAGCACTGTGCCAGCTGTGTTTGCAGTGCCGGGAATGTGGCGATCTTTTGCTACCAACCATTATCTTGTGTGTTGAGAGCAAAGATGCTTCCTGCCACTATCCTGTGGAGCAGGTCCATTGATTCCTTCAGCTGCCCACCTGGACTAACAGATTCTTCCTACATCTCTATGAGAGAGGGGTTGCCTTACAGTGTATCTATGGCCAAAATGTAAAACCATATACAGTATACATTTCCACATTGCATTTCAATTATTTTTAACCTACTCCTATTAATCTAAACAATCTTGAAGTTTGCAACCAGACAAAATGATGAATCACACACATTTACTCCCTTCTGTGAGATGTATTGAATATGCCCTGTGAATATGCACTGCTGTGTCACAGAATTCACAGAGCCTGCCTTTTGAATGACAGAGTTTTAATGAGTCAGTACAGGAATCACTACCATTGGGTGTAGAGTCCTTAGAAATTGGAAGTAAACAGCAGAGAAGAAGCTGGAAATCATGCAGGGAATCCAAGAAGTTGTGAAAAAATATACCAAGCTGACAGGCAACACCAGCAACATGTAAGGAGGTCTTCCAAGTAAGCTTATATTGGATTGTGAAAAGTAACTATCGTTTGCATTGTTATTAGAATGCAAATGTCAGAAAATGAATGTGTATGCTGTGACTATAGAACTCCTTTAAAGTATTTCCAAAAGCTGTCATTTTTTAAAAATAATTACATAGTTACATGGTTGGTAAGGTTGAATAAAGACAACAGTCCATCCAGTTCAACCTGTGTAGGTGTGTGTGTGTAGAAAAATAATTTCCCATATCCCTGTATATTGTTTTAGCAAAGACTCTTAAAACTATCCATATTGCTTGCCAACACCACCGATCCACATCCTTACCACCCTGACAGTGGAAAACCCCCCCATGCAGCTTAACCACATCAGCCTCTGAAGGATTTGCCCCCTTAATGACCAGAGCACTTTTTGCGATACGGCACTCCGTCACGTTAACTTACAATGGGGCAGTCATGCAAAGTTGTACCCAAACAAAATTGACGTCCTTTTTTCCCCCACAAATAGAGCTTTCTTTTGGTGGTATTTAATCACCTCTGCGGTTTTTATTTTTTGCGCTATAAACAAAGAGCGACAATTTAAAAAACAAAAACTTTTTTTTTACTTTTTGCTATAATACATATTCAAAAAGAAAATAATGAAAAAACAAATGTATTCATCAGTTTAGGCCAATATACAGTATCTCACAAATGTGAGTACACCCCTCATATTTTTGTAAATATTTTATTATATCTTTTCATGTGACAACGCTGAAGAAATGATACTTTGAGTGCACAGCTTGTATAACAATGTAAATTTACTGTCCCCTCAAAATAACTCAACACACAGCTATTAATGTCTAAACCGCTGGCAACAAAAGTGAGTACACCCCTACGTGAAAATGTCCAAATTGGGCCCAAAGTTTCAATATTTTGTGTGGCCACCATTATTTTCCAGCACTTCCTTAACCCTCTTGGGCATGGAGTTCACCAGAGCTTCACAGGTTGCCACTGGAGTCCTCTTCCAATCCTCCATGATGACATCACAGAGCTGGTGGATGTTAGAGACCTTGCGCTCCTCCACTTTCCATTTGAGGATGCCCCACAGATGCTCAATAGGGTTTAGGTCTGGAGACATGCTTGGCCAGTCCATCACCTTTACCCTCAGCTTCTTTAGCAAGGCAGTGGTCATCTTGGAGGTGCAATTGGGGTCGTTATGTTGGAATACTGCCCTGCGGCCCAGTCTCCGGAGGGAGGGGATCATGCTCTGCTTCAGTATGTCGCAGTACATGTTGGCATTCATGGTTCCCTCAATGAACTGTAGCTCCCCAGTGCCAACAGCACTCATGCAGCCCCAGACCATGACACTCCCACCACCATGCTTGACTATAGGCAAGACACACTTGTCTCCTCACCTGGTTGCCGCCACACACGCTTGACACCATCTGAACCAAATAAGTTTATCTTGCTTTCATCAGACCACAGGATATGGTTCCAGTAATCCATGTCCTTAGTCTGCTTGTCTTCAGCAAACTGTTTGCGGGCTTTCTTGTGCATCATCGTTAGAAGAGGCTTCCTTCTGGGACAACAGCCATGCAGACCAATTTGATGCAGTGTGCGGTGTATGGCCTGAGCACTGACAGGCTGACCCCCCCCCGCCCACCCCTTCAACTTCTGCAGCAATGCTGGCAGCACTCATAGGTCTATTTCCCAAATGCAACCTCTGGATATGACGCTGAGCACGTGCACTCAACTTCTTTGGTCGACCATTGCAAGGCCTGTTCTGAGTGGAACATGTCCTGTTAAACCGCTGTATGGTCTTAGCCACCGTGCTGCAGCTCAGTTTCAGGGTCTTTGCAATCTTCTTATAGCCTAGACCATCTTTATATAGAGCAACAATTCTTTTTTTCAGATCCTCAGAGAGTTCTTTGCCATGAGGTGCCATGTTAGCTTCCAGTGACCAGTATGAGAAAGTGAGAGTGATAACACTAAATTTAACACAACTGCTCCCTATTCACACCTGAGACCTTGTAACACTAATGAGCCACGTGACACCGGGGAGGGAAAATGGCTAATTGGGCCCAATGTGGACATTTTCACTTAGGGGTGTACTCACTTTTTTTGCCAGCGGTTTAGACATTAATGGCTGTGTGTTGAGTTATTTTGAGGGGACAGCAAATTTACACTGTTATACAAGCTGTACACTCACTACTTTACATTGTAGCAATGTGTCATTTCTTCAGTGTTGTCACATGAAAAGATAGAATAAAATATTTACAAAAATGTGAGGGGTGTACTCACTTTTGTGAGATACTGTGTATTCTTCTACATATATTTGGTAAAAAAAAAATCACAATAGGCGTATATTGATTGGGTTACGCAAAAGTTATTGCATCTACAAACTATGTGAATAGATTTATTGCATTTTTATTATTTTTTTTTCTTTTACAAGTAATGTCGGCGATCTGCAATTTTTATCAGGGCTGCGACACTGACGAGGACAGATCGGACACTTTTGACACTTTTTTGGGACCAATGACATTTATACAGCGATCAGAGCTAAACATAGCCACTGATTACTGTATAAATGTCACTGGCAGGGAAGGGGTTAACACTGGGGGGTAATCAAGGGGTTAACTGTGTTCCCTGGGAAATGTTTCTAACTGTATGGGGGCTGGCCTGGGCTGACTGGGGGAGGAGAGAGATCGTTGTTCCCATTTACTGGGAACAGACGATCTCACTCAACTCCCGACCGAACAAGGATTTGCTTTGTTTACACTTGCAGATGCCCGTTCTGCCTGTTTGCGGTAGGAGGTGGCCGGCGGACATGGAGTCCGCCCCACCCACTGATTGGCTCCCCCAGTAGCCAGTGAGCATGCGCGCCCACACCACACGCTCCCGCGCCCAGCTATGGCGATTTCCGCAGGAGAGCCGGCCTGCCGCCGGCGGCTTTTCGGCAAGTGGTTAAAGTGGATGTAAATCTGATTCAGGAAATCTGAGCTGGGCACATATACAGTTGTGCTCATAAGTTTACATACCCTGGCAGAATTTATGATTTCGTGCGCATTTTTCAGAGAATATGAATGATAACACAAAAATGTTTCTTTCACTCATGGCTCGTGTTTGGCTGAAGCCATTTATTATTGACTGTGTTTACTCTTTTTAAATCATAATGACAACAGAAACTACCCAAATGACCCTGATCAAAAGTTTACATACCCCAGTTCTTAATACCGTATATTGCCCCCTTTAACATCAATGACAGCTTGAAGTCTTTTGTGGTATTTGTGGATGAGGCTCTTTATCTTCTCAGATGGTAAAGCTACCCATTCCTCTTGGCAAAAAGCCTCCAGTTCCTGGAAATTCTTGGGCTGTCTTGCATGAACTGCACATTTGAGATCTCCCCAGAGTGGCTCAATGATATTGAGGTCAGGAGACTGAGATGACCACTCCAGAACCTTCACTTTATTCTGCTGTAGCCAATGACAGGTCAACTTGGCCTTCTGTTGTGGATCATTGTCGTGTTGGAATGTCCAAGTACATCCCACGCGCAGCTTCCTGGCTGATGAATGCAAGTGCTCCTCCAGTATTTTTTGATAACATACTGCATTCATCTTGCCATCAATTTTGACCAAATTTCCTGTGCCTTTGTAACTCACACATCCCCAAAACATCAGCGATTCACCTCAATTTTTCACAGTAGGAATGGTGTACCTTTCATCATAGGCCTTGTTGACTCCTCTCCAAATGTAGCGTTTATGGTTGTGGCCAAAAAGCTACATTTTGGTCTCATCACTCCAAATGACTTTGTGCCAGAAGGTTTGAGGCTTTTCTCTGTGCTGTTTGGCGCATTGTAAGTGGGATACTTTGTGGCATTTGCATAGTAATGGCTTTCTTCTGGTGACTCGACCATGCAGACCATCTTTCTTCAAGTGCCTCCTTATTGTGCATTTTGAAACAGCCACACCACATGTTTTCAGAGAGTCCTGTATTTCACCTGAAGTACCGCCAGCAAGACAGGCTCAGGCAGCGGCTCTACTTCCGGGTGCTAGTGGAGGAGTTTGTACCAGAGTTGTCATTTCAGCCGGCCGGACACAGAGTGTAGGAGGTCGGGCAGAGCGGTGTATAGAACTGTCAAGGGAAGAGACGGCTGTCATTAGCAGATGAACTTAATGGATCGGGTACCTGTGGTGTGACCCTGCATGTGAACACATCGGGAGTGACGGACGACACCCAACTGGCCGGCACGGACGACACCCAACTGGAATGTGTGACGCGACCGTGTGGGACCCCTGAGAGACCCGGACCATCCAGGAGCATAATATATATGTAGGCCTACATATATCTACATTCTGAACTATCTAAGATTATTAACTTTCAAATTGAACCTATCCGTTTACACCATACATCAAGAATATGAGTGATTGACTATCTCCCCTACGAGACCACCTGTCATTTGGGAGTACTACCACATTTACATGACTGCCCTTTTCCAGGAGGTGTAACTGGTGCATAGCTGAGGTTAAACCTTTGAACCAAGAGATTCTGGGATACAGGATCACTTTTCACATGCCATTTACTGTCATGTATATGGGACTGTCTGCATAGCATATGTGTGTCTTATAAGTAAGATTGTTTGTATATTCATTTATACCACTCTGGGTGCCTTTAGGCACTTAGAGTAATACCACTGCCATTTTTCAAACTAGTGCCAACCCTTTCTATCCATATCTATATTACGACGTGTTTGGTCGTGGTTTGGCAGCTTTTTTTGCATTAAGGATTCGCTTAGCGCAGTACCCCCGCCCCCCCCTTCTTTCCTATATTTTCCCCTGAAGTTATTTGTGGGTTTTTCTTTGCATCCCAACAATTTTCCTAGTAGTTGTGGCTGAAATTTTAGTTGGTCTACCTGACCGTGGTTTGGTTTCAACAGAACTCTTCATTTTCCACTTCTTGATTAGAGTTTGAACACTGCTGATTGGCATTCTGAATTCCTTGGATATCTTTTTTATATCGCTTTCCTATTTTATACAGATCAACTTCCTTTTCCCGCAGATCCTTTGATAATTCTTTTGCTTTCCCCATGACTCAGAATCCAGAAACGTCAGTGCAGCACTGGATGAAAGATGCAAGGGTCTGTCAGGAGTCCAGAAACGTATTGTCCTTTTATACTCACACACTAATTACAAGCAAACAGATCACAGGTGAGGGTGGTTACATTTAATAGCCAATCAAACCCCTTTGTGTCAACTTGTGTGCATGTTATCAGGCCAAAATCACCAGGGTATGTAAACTTTTGATCAGGGTCATTTGGGTAGTTTCTGTTGTCATTATGATTTAAAAAGCATAAACACAGTTGATTGATAATAAATGGCTTCAGCCAAACACTAACCATGAGTGAAAGAAATGTTTTTGTGTTATCATTCACATTCTCTGCAAAATGGCCAAGAAATCATAAATTCTGCCAGGGTATGTAAACTTATGAGCACTGTATCTGCAGTGGTTTCTTATCTCTCTCCAAAGCACTAAGTCCCATGGCTTTCTCCTGCTCCGTTCTTCTGTTATCAACATGATAACTTCTGAGAAGTTCTCCGACACGTGATAACACCAGCCTAAATTTTGTGTCAGGGTGGCTGTTATAAATAGATTAGCAGAAAGCTGCTCTACTCACAGGACAGCCCTGAAAGTCTCTGCCTATGTGGAGGGGGGGGGGTGTGTCTTTCCTCCAATCAGCTGTCTCCCAGTGTAATCCAACGCTACATTGCTATTGCTGAATGAGGAAGTGAAAATTCTAACAGGATGTGCACTTTCTAAATAGTATGTAAAGCTGAAGCCAGCAGATATACATGTTATACTTATGTAGGAGGATTTGTTTCATCTCTGTGTATCATCTGAAGCTGTTCACTTCACTGGGTATATATGAGGGTTTATATCCACATTAAGGTTAAACTGCTTCTCTTCCGGTCTCATCGTGTGGCCCGTGTTCTCTTAAACTCCCTGAGACTGAAAAGTTTCATACTTACCCTGGGATCACCTTTGAGATATTTGTATATCGCTATAATATCTCCTCTCAAGCGTCTCTTCTCCAGGGAGAATAAATTTAGTGCTTGTTGTCATTCCTCATAATTAATAACAGGTCCTCCAGTCCCCATATTCATTTAGTTGCCCTGCTCTGGACTCTTTCCAGCTCCAGCACATCCTTTCTGAGGATTGGTGACCAGAACCTGAGTTTTATAAAGTGGCAGAATAATTGTTTTATAATAAAAAAAAGTACCTGCTCTGTGCAATGGTTTTACACAGAGCAGTCCCAATCCTATTTTTTTTTTGTGTCCCCCGCTGGCGGTTCTGGCTCCTGCCCCCTGCTGAGTGCCCCCAATAGCAAGCGTCTTGCTATGGTGGCACTTGAGCAGGCTTGCTCCCCGAGCTGTGTTCCTGTGAATGGACATTGTCCATTCACACACTGAGCATGGCTCAGCTGTGCCCCCTGCTCTCTCCTCAATGTCTCCTGCTGCTGTGTGAGTTAATGAGGAGAGAGAGTCTTAGGAGAGACACTGCTCTCAAGCACATCGCTGGATTGAGATGGGGCTCAGGTAAGTATAAGGGGGACTGGGGGGGAGCTTCACCCAGAGGGTTTTTTACCTTGATGCAGGGGATGCATTAAGGTAAAACATTTTTACTTTTAGAGCCACTGTAAGGGAAGCACTAGTAGCCATTAGTACTGAATGCTTATCTGTTTCCACTGAGTGTCTCATTGGCTTTGCTGCCACCTAATTAACCTTCAGGAAATCTGATCCTAGGCAGCCCTGTTATTGCAATCTCTTTGTTTTCTGTTGTCTATTGTATTGTGTTATGTGCATCTTTCTTTGCTACTCTGACTCTGCTGGCCAGCATTGTCAGTGGGTCTGTTTCCAATTAATTGAGCAAGTTTGCCAAAACTGTGTGGTGTGTTCTGGGTTTAAGTGGGCTTCAGACCGAATGACACAAAGAGTCTTGGGATGATCAGATTGTGGCCTTCAACCTTTTGAAGAGCTTGTCCAAGTCTGCAAATCAAAAGCATATCGGCCACCAAAGATTCTGGTACAATAATTTTTATTGAAAGATTAGCGATAACAAAACAACTGGTCACCCACACAGGGGGATCATAATAAGAAAACAATAAATAGTGACATAGGTTAATAAACATATAACGTAACAGTTTAGTGGGGTAGATGCCTATATTTTGACCTTGCGGCACAGGCCTTGGGTCTGCAATGGTGACCTAAGTCAACCATGGAACTTGATGATGATGGTGAATAGTCTTCCTATGTCCAGGCGTGTGGGCTGCCTGGTTTAAGGACTTGAGTATAGGCCTCCTTCTAAGCCACTGCAGAGCACTGAGTCAACTGTGTCTAAAGTCTAAAGAAGCACGATCCTGTCCATGCAGCTGTTACCCCGTCAAGCAGGTCAGCTGCTCGAACATGAAAAGAAATAGAAGGCTCGTGGACCTAGCGCATTATCCTCATACAAAGATATTTATTTGAATAAAAAGGTAGGTATCATACTCACAAACAAAGACTTGATAAAAGCATATCTTATTGGTCCCCCACATGAGTCTGTGAAACTGTCCACACCACATAGGACACTACCTCTGTGGAGGCATAGGCTGGCTAATGCGTTTCGAGAAATTCCTCTTCCTCAGAGCAGGTAAGCTGCTCACCTGGGCTACCATACTGTTCCTGCCTCCCTGTGAGAATGGTTGCCCTTAGGAAAATGTAAGTAGCCATTGCTATTGACTGTTTATCTGTCTCTACCGAGTGTCCCATGCCTCTATCAGTGATCCTTTAGGGAAACTGCACCTAGGCAGTGTTGTTATTTGCAATCTCTTTCTTCTCCTTTGTATATTATATTGTGTTATATGCACTTCTCTGTACCACTTTGACTTGTCAATTTCCACTTTGCATGTATTCGATAGATTTCAAGTTAAAGGCACCCTCTGATCATTTAGCCTATTACAAACCCAAACAAACAAGAGTGTGCAATGATTTCATGGTACTTACAGTATCTCACAAAAGTGAGTACACCCTTCACATTTTTGTAAATATTTTATAATATCTTTTCATGTGACAACACTGAAGAAATTACACTTTGCTACAATGTAAAGTAGTGAGTGCACAGCTTGTATAACTGTAAATTTGCTGTCCCCTCAAAATAACTCAACACACAGCTATTAATGTCTAAACCACTGGCAACAAAAGTGAGTACACCCCTAAGTGAAAATGCCAAAATTGGGCCCAAAGTGTCAATATTTTGTGTGGCCACCATTATTTTCCAGCACTCCCTTGACCCTCTTGTGTATGGAGTTCACCAGAGCTTCACAGGTTGCCACTGAAGTCCTCTTCAGCAACTCATCACAGAGCTGGTGGATGTTAGAGACATTGCGCTCCTCAACCTTCCATTTGAGGATGCCCCACAGATGCTCAATAAGGTTTAGGTCTAGAGACATGCTTGGCCAGTCCATCACCTTTACCCTCAGCTTCTTTAGCAAGGCTGTGGTCATCTTGGAACTGTGTTTGGGGTCGTTATCATGTTGGAATACTGTCCTGTGGCCCAGTCTCCGAAAGGAAGGGATCATGCTCTGCTTCAGTATGTCACAGTACATGTTGGCATTCATGGTTCCCTCAATGAACTGTAGCTCCCCAGTGCCGGCAGCACTCATGCAGCCCCAGACCATGACACTCCCACTACCATGCTTGACTGTAGGCAAGACACACTTGTCTTTGTACTCCTCATTTGGTTGCCCCCACACACGCTTAACACCATTTGAACCAAATACGTTTATCTTGGTCTCATCAGACCACAGCACATGGTTCCAGTAATCCATGTCCTTAGTCTGCTTGTCTTCAGCAAACTATTTGCAGGCTTTCTTGTGCATCATCTTTAGAAGAGGCTTCTTTCTGGAACAACAGCCATGCAGACCAATTTGATGCAGTGTGGGGTGTATGGTATGAGCACTCACCACACAGTTCCTGTGCTTGGATGCATAAACCAATAAGGTAGGCCTGACTGGAGATGCAGTTCTCAATATGCAATCCTTAATCTTTCTTTTATGTGTACTAGAAGATCTTGCTGCCCTCCTCAGGACCATGGGAATCGGAAAACACTAGAGGGGAATACAAAAGAGAGAGGGGCGCACCGACCTTGTGCAATACCATAAAACCATTTATTGAAAGATAAAATCCAGCATAAAATATACTCACAAGTGAAGCAGTGTCAAAGGCACGTAAGTTATATACAGTGACGTCAGTCTATCACCACCACAGCTATGGAGGATCCAGATGGTACCATTAGCAAGGCTAACGCGTTTCCAGGGCGAACCCTCTTCTTCAGACTGTGGTGGTGATAGACTGATGTCACTGTATATAACTTACGTGCCTTTGACACTGCTCCACTTGTGAGTATATTTTATGCTGGATTTTATCTTTCAATAAATGGTTTTATGGTATTGCACAAGGTCGGTGCGCCCCTCTCTCTTTTGTATTCCCCTCTGGTATGAGCACTGACAGCCTGTCCCCCATCCCTTCAACCTCTGCAGCAATGCTGGCAGCACTCATACGTGTATTTCCCAAAGACAACCTCTGGATATGACGCTGAGCACAAGCACTCAACTTCTTTGGTCGACCATACTGAGGCCTATTCTGAGTGGAGCCTGTCCTGTTAAACCACTGTATGGTCTTGGCGATCGTGCTGCAGCTCAGTTTCGGGGTCTTGGCAATCTTCTTATAACCTAGGCCATCTTTATGTAGAGCAACAATTCATTTTTTCAGATCCTCAGAGAGTTCTTTGCCATGAGGTGCCATGTTGAACTTTCAGTAACCAGTATGAGAGAGTGAGAGCGATAACACCAAATTTAACACACCTGCTCCCCATTCACACCTGAGACCTTGTAACACTAACAAGTCACATGACACCAGGGAGGGAAATGGCTAATTGGGCCCAAATTGGACATTTTCACTTAGGGGTGTACTCACTTTTGTTGCCAGCGGTTTAGACATTAATGGCTATGTGTTGAGTTATTTTGAGGAGACAGCAAATTTACATTGTTATACAAGCTCACACACTCACTACTTTACATTGTAGCAAAGTGTCATCACATGAAAAGATATAATAAAATATTTACAAAAATGTGAGGGGTGTACTCACTTTTGTGAGATACTGTATGCAATTTATTTTTCAAAGTAAAGATTTGTACTGCATGTAATTCAGGGTTTACATTAATAAAAGCTTTACTTTGGTGTTCTAACTTCTCACTCAGTGGCAAGAGAACTGGACAGTGGGGCAGTGAATGGAAGGTAAATAGAAGCAATGGGTGGTTCGTGGGATCCTGAATATCTTTTACTTTGCCAAAAATGTTACTTTGAACTTTTACATTACAACTACAGGACACAGTAGTGATGTAGCAGCTGGCTGATAATACCACTGTGTATGACAGGTGACATGCAGGGCTGCCATCAGGGAGGAACAAGCAGTACTGTTGTAAGGGGCCCCGGTGTCTCAAGGGGCCCTTACAACAAAGACTTTAGCGGTCTTTAACATTGGAGTCTATAGGAGGGGGACACCTGGTTTGGGGACACCGTTCTCCCCAACCATAGCCGATAAAAATACCAAACTTGGGTTACATGGAGAGGCCCCCCTGGGCAACAACTGGTCCAAGTTCGGGACTTTTAGCACCTATGGTTCAGTGTGAGGTCTAATTGCAAGCATCAGATGAGGCTGTGCTGCCTGTGCACTGTTTTTTTTACTGTCTAGGGACACCAGCGCCGGTATGGGGGGGCAGCCAGTACAGATGTAGGGGGCCCCAACAGAACTGCAGGAGGCCCCATGATACTCTCCTAGTCCCCCCCCCCACGGTGTCCCCCTGTGTCCTCCACCCCCCACAGTGTCCCCCTGTGTCCTCCACCCACCACAGTGACCCCCTGTGTCCTCCACCCACCACGGTGACCCCCTGTGTCCTCCACCCACCACGATGACCCCCTGTGTCCCCCTCTTGCCACAGGGGTTTGGTCCACAGGGGGAGGATATCTGAGGTTACAATTTCTGGCGATTTCAGAAACAACATTCCCGGGGAAC